>PVJN01013373.1:21835-49026 GCA_004026805.1 Lasiurus borealis | reverse complement strand
TAACCTGCACAGTCTAAAGCTGATTGGGTTCGCTTAGAATAAGGAAGCTGAGCAGGAATGATTAAAAAGCATTCATTCAGAAAGCATCCCCCGACTCGTTACCATCTGGTCAGATCTGATTATTATACAGTCAAGGAAATTGCGGCTGCAGACACCACAGGGAGAATTCTTCTGCGGCTGTCATTTAGCATTTCTAATGGCGGTGGGAAGCAAGTGTGATGTACGACAGGCACCTTGTGCCAGACACCCAAGCATCAGACCCACTCTAGTTACTCTCCTCCCATCAAGTCCAGACAGAGAGGAGGAATCAGGATATGTTAAAGCCCCTCAATGATAAAAAGGAGAAAGCAGATTTTTAAAAAGAGAAAAATGAAGAAAAAAGCAAGGACGTGAATGCTGAGCAGCGTGCCTGCTTTATTCTACGCTGGTCAACAGTGTCCTCTCTCCAGCTAGGAACGCCAATGCCATTTTTCAAACATCCCAGATGCTTCCCTGCGTGCAAGACTTCCTAACCAATTTTTCAAATTAAGCACAGCCCTGAAATTTGGCTGCTCTCTCAATGTGCTCTGAGAGATCATCAGTAGTTTTGTATCTGCCACCTTATATTCAGGATCCACACAGAACAGAGCTACAAATCAAAGCTAAAGCCCTAGCCGGTTTGGCTCAGTGGATGGAGCATCCGCTCGTGAACTGAAGGGTCCTGGATTTGATTCCGGTCAAGGGCACATGCCTGAGTAGCAGGTTTGTTTCCCAGTAAGGGGCATGCAGGAGGCAACCGATCAATGATTCTCTCTCATCATTGTTATTTCTCTCTCTCTCCTTTCCTCTCTGAAATCAATAAAATATATGTTTTAAAAGAAGCTAAAAGAGAATTAAGAAGGAGAAAGCATACTTTGCCAAGGTGCTAACTCCACAGATCTCACAATGAAGGAAGAGAAGACCTGCAATTCAGAAAAGCTATCAAAACCCGACATTCTGTACAGGTAACTAGTCAAACTATCAATTACATTTATATGAATGAGCCTGAGCACTAAGAGAGCAGAGTAGATTTAAAAGCCTTCCTGGGCTTTTCCCGCCTTCAAAGACTGTATTCAAGTGATTTAGCAAACTGCAAACAAGATGATATGTGAAATAGGCTAATTTGACAATTTTTAGGGATTCATTTGTAGTCATGGATAGTACTCAGGTAATCTTCCCACTGAAAGTTTTCCAATGAGATCTACATGCCAGGAGTTGAGAAAGAATTGGCAAATTTTTCTCATCTTTCTCCCCAAACTTGGCTGGTGATCTAAAGACTTCGCAGGTGTATATCCCTAGCACCTTGGCTGCAATGCAGCTGTCACCAGCAAAGCCAGCAATATCCACAGCTTTCAAATCAAATCCCCTTTACGTGTTATGTAATTTGTTTAGCTCATTTCCTTCACTATGTTATCACGTTAAGAGCGCTTGCTCGGCAGACCACATATATCTTGCGTGTGACAGCAATGATTTAAACCAGTGATTCTCAACCAGGGGTAATTCTGTCCCCATGGGACATTTGGCAATGTCTGAAGATAATGCTAGCTGTCACATCTTGGGGGACGAAGGGGATCCTAATAGCATCAAGTGGGTAGAGCCCAGATATGCTGCTATCCATCCTATAATGCACAGGACAGCCCCCTACCACAAAATACCAATAGTGCCCACCAGCTCTGAGGTAGACCTTGCTCTGGTTGAGAATATAGAAGCACTGTGGAAGAGAAAGCGGCAAAACAGCTCAGCTTTATGCAAAATCCATAAAGAACAACGATGCTCTCCTTCATCTGAAATCTACTGAGCAGGCCTATTTTAGGATCTTGTCCTGTACATCAAAGGCTGCATTATTCTGTAATGCAAATACAAGAGATTTAAGTGCCTGTGTTTCTACTTTCTCTGATCCCTGCCCAGGATGCTTTGCTCTTTAAGGAAGGAGCACCATTTCACTGTTTTATAGGAACCCTGAGTCCTCATCCCCAGTTTAGTGACTGGCTCACGTTTGCTGCCCTGCCTTGTTATATAGATGTGCTCTAAACGGCAAAATGACTTTTCACCTAAAAAAATGTGTCTAGATGTCTAGAGAGGGAGGATTCTAACTATTTCATAATCCAGCTCTGATAAGAATAATACTTCATGGTATTTCCCCATCCTTCCATCTTTGCGGATCTCCTTCATTATGACTTAAATACCTCTCCTCATAGTTCGGGGACTCACACAAAGGCACAGGTTATCCTGAGCCATCAAAAGAGCACTGCATATTTTTATTTGCGATAATGAAGTATTTATAGTCACACCGCATATTATAGAAATATTCCAGATACCTGAAGAAACAGCATGTACAGTATATAAAAAAGAAGAAAAATGCCTTTCAACATAAGTAACTCTGCCTTAATAAAATACCATGGGGCCATGTAGCTTGTGGGTCAGAGTTGAAGCTACCAATGGGATACATCTATACAGGGCAGAAAAATAAATCTTCAGAATATTCAAAAGGAACATGAACTGTCTCAAGAATACAAAATAGGAGAGAAGGACTTTTGACCTGGACTTCCAGGTGCAGTTTGGCTGCTAGCAAATGAGTGGCCCGCCTTCCCCCACCCCCCTTTCTCTCTGTGCACTGGGCAGGAATGTAAATTATTTAAAATGGTCCCCAAAGGCTCTGGGAAATTAGTGTATTTCCTTAAAAATGAAATAAAGAAATCCTGGAACGTGTATTACATGAAATAGGAGCTAAGTAAAGGTATATTCTAAGTAGTGAAGATTGTCTTAATTAGAAACCACTGCTCTACACACGCATTCTAGCCAATACCAAGTGAAACATGAGATTCTAATTATCCAGTTCTCTATTTCTTCCTTTTAGGCTCTAGGAACATGAATAGCAATGTTTAAATGGAGGCCCTGAAAATAGATAATAGCGTAAGGCCTCATCATTTTCACGTATCTTCTCTGAGTAATCACAGACAGCCAAGAAATGCATAATTAGGTAACTGCCTTGCATTGAGTCCCTCTTCTAAAGACTCTTGCAAATATTAAAATCTCGCACAGAGCAAAGATGCAATAACTTTAACTCCTCACTGGAACTCACTTGTAAAAAAGCACTACAGTGTCAGTGACATACTGTTGTAGAGGAAAAGAGAAGGAAACCAATTATCCACATTAACCCAGGAATCCATGGTAAGAACGCATTTCGCAGCAAGTATCAAGTTACTTGTTCATTTGAAGCTTAAATAATAAAGTTATCCCATTTCCTCTGTAACCAGAAGTTTAAAGTAGCAATTCCGGGGTTGGTTCAACAGTGAAAATATGCCAGGCCACTGCTTCCGAGATTGATTGGCTTGGCTTACCTGTCTGCCTATGGCTCAAGGTGCTGCTGCTGTCTCCAAGAGAACTGAGGTGTGAGTAGATGCATTCCCCATGGGAGCACAGGGGCAAGGAACGTGCTTCGGGTTATGAGGCCCAAAGCAGAAAGAGAGAAGGGCAGACAGGTATCTCCCCTTCTAGCAACTCTCCCTCTTATAAAGGAGAAAAGTGTTTTCCTTATAAACTCCCCAGCAGAGGGCCCATCAATTTTCATTGGTTAGAAGTAAACCATATGCTCACACTTAGGCCAATCAATGGCTAAGAGAGTGAAATTGCCTCATTAGATTCGACAAACCAATTTAGCCTGAGGCTAGGCAACTGGCCTGAATGGAATCAGAGTAATGTTTTTTTTTTTTTAATTTCAAGAAAAACGATTTTAAATATAATAATGTTACATGCAATAAACACCAATTATTCATGAGAAATAATCTTAAATATAATATTACATGCAATAAACATTAATATTTCAAAAAATGGATTTATGGAAAATAACATTGCCAAAACTCTACTAACATAGTACGATATCACAAAAGTTGTAGGAAATATTAAAAATCTGCAAATAACAGGATTACTTCTATTATAGTCTAAAAAATTTTTTCCCCTGTGGCTCTATTTTTGATCATCAGTTTATGTTGTTCATTATGAATCAGGGTATTGTTAACAAAGAAGAAGGGAGAACATTGGTAGGAAACAAAAAGTATCTACCTCAACTATGTTTTTTATACTAAAGATCAAAACATTTGACTCAATTGGACATTTTAAGAAAAACAATTTTCTTTTGGTTCCAAAGTCATGCAGAGCCCCCACTTTACAATTGTAGGCAGAAGCTTCTAGCTAAGCTTCAGGCCGGCATAATCAAGCATTAGGAGACAGGTGCGTATGTACTTTCAAGTATTTAGATCCCCAGTCACAGAAGACCCCATGGATTCCAGCCTGCACTCTGAACTTCCCCCAGGACAGCGTAAGCAATTACTGCAGACTGTAGAGCACAGAGTTACCATGAAAACGACAGTTAAGTAGAACAAATGTAGTTGTGACTGATTCTGAGCAGTTTTCCACCTTAAGCACAGTCGCTGTAATCTGATCAAGAGGTATTGCATGTGAGGCTCACTGTGGCAAAGAATTCCTGTGCTAGCAAGTTAAACACTTGTTTCCCAAAATGGAATGTCTGGTCTAGGTTGTATCCAAAAATTAATAAACATCATCCCCTAGAACTAAAAAAACAAAACCAGCAATAACTGAATTTGAGATTTAAGCAATTTACCCCTCATTACATTGATTTTTCTTTTTTTAAAATATGTTTTTATTGATTTTAAAGAATGAAGAAGGAAGAATAATAGAGAGATAGAAACATGGATGAGACAGAAACATCAATTGGCTACCTCCTGCATGCCCCATACTGGTGATTGAGCCTGCAACCTGGGCATGTGCCCTGAAAAGGAGTTGAACCAGTGACCTCTTGGTACATGGGTAAATGCTCAACCACCAAGCAACACTTGCAGGGCCTGTTTTCTTATTTCCAATTGACTTGACTGTTCTGTGAGAAACCCTATTATGAGAACTCAGTAGTGTTATTTCCACCAGGTCCTGGATTTTTAAATTTGAAATTCTAAGCCCACGCCTGATATATCTGTAATGTGAGCTAAACCATTCACAGTTACTGACCTAGGTCCAAATATTTCAGGTGTCTAAGATAAGAGATAAATGAAAGAGTTCTTCATAGCCTACTCAAGACACAGAGATGTAAACAATTACCAGTGGTATTCAAGAAGAAACAATCTGGAAAAGAGAGAGCATAACACAAAGTACTATAAACTCAAGAGAAGCTTTGGAGGCAGATAGAAGATGGTTCAGATCCAGGCTGGGCCACTTACTAGCCATGTGACAGTGTATACATTGTTTCCTCTCTCTAAAATTCAGGAAAATTTGGTATTATCCACTTACAAAGTAGGTTTTAAGATTTAAATGAGATGACAAATGAAAAGTGTCTGGCATAATACTCCACAGAGAGAAGCATGTAGATAAAAATTTTTAACCTCTCTTCCAATTCCTCTCCCTTCTCCAGCCAGAAGGCAGGTCAGGCCATCTGGAGGGTAAAAGCTCCAGGACTGGGTACAGTGGACCAGGGCTCAACTACCAGAAACCAGCACTTGAATAGATATCTGAACTCCCAAGTTCATTGTAGCATTACCTACAATAGCAAAATATGGAAAGAACTTACATGTTCACCTAGGATGCATGGATAAAGAAGGTGTGGTATACACATACACACAAATACAACAAAATACTATTCAGTCATAAAAAAGAATGGAATATTGTCATTTGCAAGAACATAGATGGACCTTCAGGGCATTATGCCAAGTCAGTGGTCAGCAAACTCATTAGTCAACAGAGCCAAATATCAATAGTACAATGACTGAAATTTCTTTTGAGAGTCAAATTTTTTAAACTTAAATTTCTTCTAACGCCACTGCTTCAAAACAGACTCACCCAGGCCATGGTATTTTTGTGGAAGAGCCACACTCAAGGGGCCAAAGAGCTGCATGTGGCTTGTGAGCCACAGTTTGCCAAACACTGTGCTAAGTCCAACAGAAAAAGAAAAACACTATATGATTTCACTTCCAGGTGGAATCTAAAAACAAACAAACAAAACCAAGTTTCTAGATACAGATTCTTGGGGGTGCTTACATTTTCTAGGCATTTGGTGATTGCATCGCCATGGCCCTGAGCACATGTAGTTTGGAGCCACACACTACCCAGCAGAAAGCAATGGTACAGCAAGATTAAATGAAGAAATTAAGCCTGAAACATACCTGGAGACAATGATGAAACTGATGCTGTCCTACTGTGGGCACATCATGAGAAGGCAGGGTTCTTTGGAAAAGGCAATAAGGCTAGGAAAAGCAAAAGGCAGCAGGAAAAGAGGAGGGCCAAATATGAGATGCATTGACTCCATAAAAGAAGCCACAGGTCTGAGCCTATAGGCACTGAGCAGGGCTTTTGTGGACAGGACACTGTGGACATCACTCATCCATAGAGTCACCAGGGATCTGAATGGACTCAATGCATAATCTAGCACACACAGATACAGAGACTATGTTGGTGGTTCCCAAGAAGAGGGGGACAGGGGAACAAAATGCATAAAAGGGGTAAATTGGCACAAATTTCCAGATGGATTTTAACTAGATTTACTGTAGTGATTACTTCACAATATATACAAATATTGAACCATATTGTACACTTGAAACTAATGTCACATCTCTACCTCACTTTAAAAAATTTAAAAATAGCCATGTCTGGTGTGGCTCAATGATTAGAGCCTTTGCCTGAGCACCAAAGGGTTGAAGGTTTGATTCTTGGTCAGGGATAGATAACTAAGTTGCAGGTTCGATCTCCGGCCTGGTCAGGATGCATGTGGGAGACAACCAATCCATGTGTCTCTCACACATTGATGTTTCTCTCCCTCCCTCCCTCCTTCCCACTCTCTCTAAAAATCAATGGAAAAAAAGTATCTTCAGGTGAAGATTAACAAAAAGTAAAAAGAAAAAAAATTAAAAATAAATAAACACATAAAAAGAAAACACTATATAATGATTAAGCCCTTTCAGTCATTGTTTATAGATACAAAGCTTCTGCTGCCTATTTGTTCATTAGAAGAGTCCCCAAGGCACTCTCTGGAGGAAAAATCTGAGCTCCCCAAAACGGTGTGTGGCTTTCTATTCAGAAATGTGCCACTTTTTACAATAAGATCTCAACCTTGTCCCCATTGTGTATTAGAGTATGAATTCCTGCACACGAGATGCAATGCTGAAAAGGACACCACTCTGGTACCTGTCAGGAGCAGACCCCAATTCACCGTGGCCCCAAACCTATCAAAATCTTGAGTGGAAAACAATATTTATGGAGGATTGCCTGAAACATGTGCTACCTATCCTCCACTCTGGGTCCTTTGGAATTTATCCCCAAGTTAATTTAGACCTTTCAAGAAAGCAGCCTTCCTATACAAGATCACTGTGGCCTGTAAAATTGATGGGACTGAATTGCCATTAAAGACCTCTATTGAGGAAGATTCTAAGAAAGCAAGAGCTCGATGAAGCTCATGGTTTTTGTCAAGGATGTTGTTCACTTTGGTGCACAGCGTCTATCTCTTTTTTCAGTATGATATACAGCTGTGTCCCTCTTGTCAACCTTTATGACACAGAAACTAAGACCGGCACTGTTGCCATACGTTTTCACTCACTGCTAGAAATCTTAAAGATGAGTGTAGCTCAGTATTAGTAATACTGCATGCAGCACTCTAGAGGGTTCATTTCATGAACTAACCTACCTGTGGTCACTTCATTTTCCTTCCTTTACTTTGACTATGTATCATGTTTCTTTTTCTTGTTAATTCATTTGATCTCACTGTTTACATTATTGCTACTTTTGAAAAGATGAAATATTAATAAATTCAAAGTTGCATATACATCTGTGGATTAGTGATTGGTTTCCTTATCATGTATATACAGCAAATGTGCTCCTATGCTCTGGCCATGACAAAGTTCTATCTTAAGCCTACAGAAAAGAATGAAACAGACAGCTGTTTTATTTATTTATTTATTTATTTACTTACTTATTTATTTATTTATTTATATTTTATTGATTTTTTACAGAGAGGAAAGGGGAAGGATAGAGGGTTAGAAACATGGATGAGAAAGAAACATAGCTCAGCTGTCTCCTGCACACCTCCTACTGGGCATGTGCCTGCAACCAAGGTACATGCCCTGGACTAGAATTGAACCTGGGACCCTTCAGTCCACAGGCAGTCACTCTATCCACTGAGCCAAACCAGTTAGGGCCAGACAGCCATTTTAGGTTATACCTTTACTATCACCCTATACAATTTTTGCCAAAATCATACATCTCAAAACTTAAAAACAGAGATTTCCTTTATAAACTAGAGGCCTGGTGTACAAATTCATGCATTGTTGAGGGTCCCTCAGCCTGGCCAGTGATTGGGGCCTATCAGGGGATCTGCCTGGCTGGGAGTAGGGACTGAGGGAGGTTGGCCGGCAGGGGATTGTGGCGGAGGAGGGGTGGGGGCAGAAACCACAGAAAGTTAGCCAGCCAGAAAGGTTGGCTGTGGGAGTGCACTGACAACTACCAGTGATTTGGTCTTTCAGTTACTTAGGTTATATATATTATATGAGGGTACAGACCATTGGTTTTTATTTTGGCTTACTTGCAATGGAAGATACATCCCAATTTTTAATCCAAGAAAACTACTTGGTTATACTGTCACTATAATAAATTCCAAGCTAGTTTTAAGCCCAGCCAATGTGGCTCAGTGGATTGAGTGTTGTCCTAAGTACAAAAAGATCACTGGTTTGATTCCCAGTGAGGGCACATGCCCAAGTAGCAGGCCTGATTCCCAGTATAGGATGTGCAGGAGGCAGCCAATCAATGTTTCTCTCTCATGGATGTTTCTATCTCTTTCTCCTTCTCCAGTCCTCTCTATCTAAAAATGAATAAAAACATATTTTAAAAATATATCTCTTTTTACTACAACTGAGTTTTAAAACTTAGAAAAATAGAACTTGAAAAACAGAGCACAGCATTTGACATGACTAGGACATACAAGAATGCACAACACATGAACTAATACTATTACATTCCAGCTGGCCATAACAAGTGCCATGGTATCTACTTTTTATTTGTAAATTAAATAAATTCACATGTAGCTTTGTAACATGTTCTAATATACTTCTCAGCCACGAATTTTCTTTTGCAAGATAGGGATCACAGTAGTAAGATGGCTTAAGTGAGTATTCAGGAATTTATCTCAGGAGACCTAGATTCTAATCCTGACTTTTGTAGGTCACTCTGAGCAGGTCACAACCTGTGTGGGCCTCAGCTCTCTCCTGTGCCAGCAGCTGACAGTGACCCTGAACATAAATAAGTGCCCTTGAACTAAAAACATTCACACATTCAATGACAAATTATTGAGCACCCGCCATGCTTCAGGTAGACACTGAGACCATAATAAACACATGTCCTGTCTTCATAGATCTATTAGGGTAACACCTACTTGGCTGGTGGATGATATGTCTGTTTATAGGGTTATCTACGTTTCTAAGAAACATTATGTTAGGTCTCAAATGTTAAGGGACATTATTGTAAGCGTATTAAAAAATATCAAAGTTCCAGCTATTGTAGTGTTGTTTAAAAGCAATATCTAACATAATCTATTATTATTGCAACAAATACCAAAAATTGTGCACTGACACCCAATTGTTTTTACTTAGAGGTTCTTATCATGCAAAGGGCTTTCCAACTCCGCAGCTCTATCATTCCTTCCCCAACACACTTCCTGTCAGTTTCCTCCTATGATTTCTTTTCCTTCCCTCCCCCACACCAAGGAAATAAGGACAGATTCTCATTAACACTTCCCTCGAACTATGCATGATCCATATTTTTTAGAGAGAATGCAAAGAACACCACTACTATCTTTTACTCCATATATACTTGTTCCTATATTCCAAAAGAGAGTACATATGAAGATTCCTTAATGCTTGCTTTTGAAAAGAAGTGTGTATGTGTGTGTACGTACATAAAATAAAGAGAATCCAGGTGTAATGTGGTTGCTATAAAAATGAGTTGAACCATTATTAATGAAAAAAAAAAGAATGACTGCTTGAATATAAATACAGCTACAGGAAACTGATTCATACACTAAGGTTGAAATGGAGAGAAAATGGAACAAGATTTTCATTTTCCTTTCAGTATTTTGGAGCTTGAATAGAAAAATAGGAAGCGAGAATCTGGTCCAGGAATGCTACTGGATTTTCACAGTGAGCCCAGGTAGGATAAAGCCTAACATCTGCAATTGGAGAAATGACTTTTATCATTTCTGTAATGTGTATTTTAGCACATGAGAAGATGCTTTTTATGTCTCCTGCAATGAGTAGCCTTATGCTGTCCTCTAAAGCCGTCATTTTCCCAGAATGACCTGACAGCCGGCAGAAAGGACAAGATGGGCTGCCTGACTGATTACACCCCAGGAATATTTATGTAATGTCTTGATAGCAAATACAGAGAAGAGGATATAGGAGATAAAGTGATGGAAGCTGGCCCGACTTAAGCCTCATGTAATCCCTAGCATCTCCTAAATCATAAGGTAAGATTAGTCAGTGATAAAAACTCTTTGCTGTCTGAAATCCTACATTTTCCTTTTGAGTCAACTATCGAATTTAGAGAATTTGTGACCTGCCCTATCAAAGATATCACTTTTAAGTCCTAGACCAAGTTTATAAACATTACAGACAATTACAATTATTTTGTTTTTTGTTTTTTGTTTTTAAGTATGTTTTTATTGATTTCAGAGAGAGGTAGGGAGAAAGAGAAAGGAACAGAAACATCAATGATGAGAATCATTGATCAGCTGCCTCTTGCACGCCCCCTACCCAGGGATCAAGTCTGCAACCTGGCAATGTGCCCTGACCAGGAATGAAACCAGTGATCTCCTGGCTCAAGGTTCAACACTCAACCACTGAGCAACACCAGCTATACCTGTTGCTGTTTCTTAGCTGAGTTACATCCCACCCAGGTTCACACGGTGAGTGGTTAAGTGCTACACCAAATGATAGTTATATGGGATCAGGCCAAACCTTAGGAAATTCTTTGCCTCCTCACTTCTGACGTTTTAATGACTTCCATTTCAAATGCAAAAAGAAGACATTCTATTATTGTTTTAAGTGTGAAAAAAAATAAGGCATTTTCTGACCTCTTCAAATTGCCTCCATTTTTACCTTTTAAGAAATTAGAAATCTTTTATCTTTTTTTCCCCTGTAGACCAGAAATAATATTATAGAAGCTTCATACAATATCTTTTTTTAAAAATTCATATGAACAAGTATGATTCACACTGATATTCAGAGAACACAGCGCACTGGGGTGTTATGCAAATATATCATTACGATAAACCTCTTTGATATAACTTTGATCACCATTAAGATCCCTGCATTGTAACGTACCTGACAACAGCTGCTATGCAGCCCAATTCTTTTATTGCCTCGGAATGTGGATATTCTAGTTTTAAGTCAAAGTGGACTCTACTCTGATGAATCGACCTGGATTCTCTCTCCAGGACCCAAAAAATTTTATTTATTAAATTTCTTCCCCAGTGAAAAATACAGCTAAGGAGAACATTACTCTCTGTTAAATTTAAGAAGCATGTAATTAATGTAACAGATCAAATCTACAATGAGTAAAAGCAGAGAGAAATCTTCTCTCTTCATTTTTTTTACTAACATGTGGTCCATTGCCTAGCAAAAATACTGTGCCCCAAGAACAATGAAATACACATGCTTAGGAGTGCTACTAACATTTAAATATGTATAACAACTCAGGCATCAGAAAATTCCACTGCAGCAAAGCTGACACTTTCTCCCCCATGATCCTGTAGCATTGGGTTCTTTTTTAAAAAAATACATTTTATTGATTTTTTACAGAGAGGAAGGGAGAGGGATAGAGAGCTAGAGACATCAATGAGAGAGACATCGATTAGCCTCCTCCTGCACACTCCCCACTGGGGATGTGCCCGCAACCAGGATACATGCCCTTGACTGGAATCGAACCTGGGACGCTCTATCCACTGAGCCAAACCGGTTTCAGAAGCATTGGGTTCTTAATGTCAACACACACAAAAATATACAGACAGGAGTTACAGGTTCACCCAAAAGTAAAAAAAAAATATAACTAAAAATCACAACCCGCAGCTGGCTTCCGAGAGTGAGAATTAAAGAGGAAAAAAATCTTGTTTCTGTTTGAATTTTATTCAGAATTGTCTGTTTGGGTTCAGCAGGTGAGGAATGAAAAAATAATAATAAAAACCTAATTTGAGCCTCATAGTTTAAAATGTTGAACATTTTCTTAAAGCCAATAAAATTTTATCCAACTAAACCAAAAATCCCAATATAGTAACTCAAAACATCCATTTTTTATAGTTTAAATACAGATCTAGAAAATAATTAAGTTGTATTTTTTCATCAGGAAGTTGACTTGATGAAGAAGTGTGTGGATGGCTGTTGACTGTGATTTGTTGGTGAATCCAAAGTGGCTGTAGGTCAGCAGGGCCCACAGCGAGGAAGAAAAGCTGGGTGTGAAAAGGAATAGAACAAGAAAGACTGAAATCTGCAAAGATGAAGTTAAATCAATGAAGCTACTAAAATGGGTGTCTGTCTTTCAACACTTTTAACTCCAATTATACTGGTGATTTACAGACGAAGCTGGTACCATTCACAACAGATGCTTGGCCTGGGATCAGAGAAACTTAAAGAGAAAAGCTGGAAAAGCTGTAAGCATAGATGACGCCCGACTCCAAAAGATGAATCAGCAATTCAGCATTATACTTCCTATTGGTTGTAATCTAGCCGGTGCTATGATAAAGTCTTCAAAAGACCATTTCACCACTTTATCTGGTTTCTAATAGCTATTATAGAGAGTTTAAAAAAAAAATTTTCCAGGTAAATAGTTACATACCACGTTATGAGGATATGTCCATTTGTTCTAAAAGCAAATCATCATCTGGAACAGCAGCTAGACCTGGAGTTAACACCTGATTAAGGACATATTAATCCACGGACATTCTCCAAGATCCATTTGTCTGCTGAATGAGCCAGCAGCATGCAAGTTGTACAAGGATGTGAGTCACCATTGTTCAAGTGCATAATAGTGGCCACATTCTCTACAATCATTTCAAATGTGTACTATTGTCTTTGACATACTATTTTGGTAGCTAGAAGTTCTAGGGGCTACCACTTGGCCTTTCTTATCAAAATAACCACTACTGCATCAGCCAGGGGACTGATTGGGAACTCTGACAGTTGCTGAGTATGCCTAATCTCACTCTGCATTCCAAAACTGAGGGAAATAATCACAGAATGGATTCAAAGACCCATTGGCTCACTCATATTCAAATCAAAATTCCACTGGTTACCTTACCTTCTTGAGCCCCTTTTCCAACCAGACCACGATGGCATTTGGGCTTTCTCAGAATAAGTGTCTGTTATGAGACCAGGATCTAGTAATTTCCAAAAGCATTGTTTATTCCCCTTCTTAAATTTATCATTCTGGTAAATGGAATACATCCTTTAAGGAATGAGATTTCGAATATAAAATATTGGCTATATCAAAGGATCCTTCCTCAAGAGGACCTGGATTCCCCTTGCTTCAAGGGACTCTGGGTCTAGAAACTGGCTCATATTTGGGGATTGACTGAGAGAAAGTAACTCTGTTGTTATTCAAGTCAGACTTTTGTTCCCAGACTTAGAGTTTGCCACTTAAATAGTTCAAGTGAGACTATAGGAGGCTGTAAAACTGTATCAGTTTTACAGAGACCATGATCATCCAAGATTTTTCTGTCTTTCTGCAGGTCAAACTCTGATTACTGTTTCAGCTCTGTTGTCCAATATGGTAACTGCACCCGCCTTGCTTCTGGCAATTAGGTGCCACTTTTTGGTCCCTGCAGCCCAGGAATCTCATCATCCCCTCTGAATTCAAGAAGTGCAGTTTGATGTCAGCTTTTCTACTCTCAGTCCTGACCTGTAGATAATAGCACTACCATGCTTTCCAAGGACAGTGAGCTCCTTGAACAATATTCCTTAGAGCTTAATGAAGGAAGTATTCTCTGGACCCTCTTGTGAGACATAGTTCAGGGTTGAGTGTATAGGTCCTACATTACAAATACACTCTTGCATTACAATCTTCCTAGGCCTTTGATATCTTCCTTGTCAGTACATCAAGGAACTTCTGAAATTTCAACTTTATTTAGGGTCAACTTTTGGCCTACATTTCAGCAAACTAACACAGAAAATTCTTAGAAGCATTCTAGCTGCTTAAACTAAAACATTAAATCCAAAATCTCTGCTAGTTCATGCATATCAACAAATTTACCCCATTCCAAGATTATATTTCTCTTTTATCATTACAGCTATCTTAGAATTCATTTTTATTCATGTGACCCAGGACTCTGTCAATATAAGCTGATAAATCTTGAAAATATCTTGGTGTGTATAGCATGATTTCCTGTGTCATATTTTGTACCTAATTCCCAGGATTGCCCCCAGGATTTTAGTCTGGTTACAGATCCAGAAGATAATTTGATAGAGGTAGGTCCTGAAAGAGATCAGAATGCTCTGTAAGGCTTTTACCTCAAAGGAGGCTTTATGTTCTTTAAAGAAGTGGAAACTAAACTCCACAGACAATGGATTAAAAACCTATTCTTCTAGCAAAGAAGGCTCAGCAGAATTTAGGAGTCCAACATTGTTAGTTTTATCAGGATCTGTCCAGATGTCCCCATATCAATTTTTCTATTCCCACTTCTTCCAAATCAATGTTATCAACATAAATAAATTCAGTGAGTTTGTAAATTCATTTGCATTGAAATTCAGGCAACTTTAGGACTAGACTTCAGGCTTGGTTGTCAGCAACCTGAGCCCTGTGTTTACAGTAAATAAGTTTATTTTCAGGCAGTTGTAGATGCATTGTAGTGCATTCCATGAATCTTGAAACTTGGGACCACCATTTTATTTTTTTCAGTACTTCCACACACTTAGAAGTAGCCCAGTGTCCAGCAGAACACTGTGTACCAGTTGCTGGTTCCAGGTGGGGACTCCAAACACTTCTGCCCCGTGCATTTGGTATCAAAGCAGCCAGGGAAAACATAACACAGTCAAGCATTAGAGAGAACAATGCTTTACTCAGATAGACAGGAGACAGAGCAAGATCAGCTCCAATAGTCAGCATTGGTCCCCGGCCAGTGTGTTTCTCCTGGCAACCAACTCAGGGCAATTTGCTCACATGCACACCTCTTACGCCTCAGTTGAGGGATCCCATCCTTTCCTCTCAAAGGACAGGATGTAGGGTTGGCCAAGTTTCATACAACAGAGAAAGGCATTTCCATTCAAGATGATAAGCCTGGCACAGGTGGTATGAGTATGAATGCTTTGTCTCCTGGGAAGGAAATGTCCCAGGCCCAAGGCCCATTCCTATAAGGCTGAGTAGGGTCATAGGACTGCATGCACCAAACTGCCTTTCCCAGCACCAAGCATCAGCATTCTTCCATAGTGTGTCATGGACTACCAGCGTCTCCTTTATCATTTTTCACTAATATTGCTAAATTTCATCAGGTCAGAAAAATACTGTCAGCTAATCCAGACCAATACAGAGACCCCCATCCTCAAGGTTCTGCTCTTCTGGAAGCTCTGAAAACATGCCACCGCATGAGAATTAAAGGGGATAGAAAATGAGGGAGAGTGGATGGATGGGAAGAGATCAACCAAATAACTTATATGCATACATGCATAACCCATGGACTCAGACAACAGGGTGGTGAAGGCTTGGAGCAGGGGGAGAGGGGTTTGGGCTAAAAGAGGTCAATGTGAGGAACAAGGAGATGCATATAATATTTTCAACGATGAAGATTTTTTTTAAAGGGGAGCCTGGTTCTATTTTGAATTTTGTTCAGAATAATCCATTTTACTCAGAAGGTAAAGGTTAAAAAACAGAAATTAATTTAAACTATGAAGTACTGACGTAGAACATATTTTTAAAGCCCACTATTCTATTCAATTTAGCAAAAATATAAACCATGTTCAAAATCTCCAATGTTTTTCTTATAAGTTTCAAGTTTTGAAAGAACTAGAAAATGATAATTTTCAATATATTAAATGTTAGCATTACTGATTATCTTGAGTGCCTAGACCAAATCCTAAAAAGAAAGTAAATGAAAAGGGAAAGCAATTTTCAGAGGGCAATGCATTTGATGAAGCAGAGCATATGGTCTAGATGGCAATTAATACAAGCCCTGTGGAATAATATTTGCCTATATGTCTGTGACAAAACTTACTTTTCCACATCATCCCATTATAATGAATCACATTTGCCACAGAAGTTAAGTGCACTGTCAGCCAGCAAAGTCAATGATTAGTATCTTTGCATCTCTGTCAGTAAAATTTTCCTCTTCTGCTTCTCCAGCTTTTAGAGGCAGAGTTAAAAAAAAAAAATCCTCTTTGAGATTGCTTTTAACCTGATTAGCTGACACGTAATGATTATCAGATATTGCACTGAAAAGTGATTAGGCGTTTCTTTCAAATCCTGAAAAACTGTTATCTTCAAAACCGATACTCAAAGTACTTCAATGGAGAACAGAATTGAGTGTGATTGTCCAAATGATGCTCTCCTTAATGTTACACGAGCCACTAGCATCCAACTCACTCCTTCAAGAGTCCTACTCTCAGTGCCAAGTGAATGCTGGCAGGTTTCTCAAAGCTCGCTCTTTCTAGGTATAGATCCCTGAATTAGTGCCAGTGTTTACACTGTGACTTGGCTCCTTGCAAATGCGCTCTTCTAATGCTCTGTATTTATCAACAAATGCAATGTCCCAGTGAATTATGTCTGCTATGTCAATTCCTTTCTACAAGATAGGAATCTTTCACTCCATTCATTTTTTTATAAATGCAAATTGTGCGTAAGTCTATTTTTTTTTTTAAAGGACACTAGTGGATTCCACAATGTGTCCTGATTACACTAGTTTTTTGGGTCCTTTCAGCCTTTTTAAAAATTAACTTTCACTGAACTCCCTCAAAGTAGGGTCACATTTTAAGACTGCAGGATTAGTAAAGTAAAGGCATATTGCAAAGTCAGTATTTAAAAAAAAGCAAAGATTCTCAAATTAACTGATTTCTCTGCCCTTTGGGTGACTTTAGATGTGCCCCGTTTCCCCTCTCACTAAGTCAAAGACCCATCTCACTTCCTTAAGAGCCTCCATCCCACCAGGTCCCATGCTAATGAGGAAAAGACCTTCATCTCAGAGATCTCCTCACAGCAGAACAGACATCTTGCAGGTTCATTATTATGATAAAGGTCAACAAAGGGCTTTGTAAAAATTGGCATGCGGGAAGGTGTAGCTCAAGGGGATCGGAGAGCAAGGATGTTCAAATGTTCACAATCATCTGCACTATCCTGCAGTTATTGAACAAGAGAGAGGCATTGCCAATGCATTTAATCTTTAAGTCTCTTTAGTATTTTTCATTCTAAAATAGGCTCCTCCACCTTGTATGTAGAAATATATAATACATACAGAAAGGTGCTGAAATCATGGATGTATGATTCAATGAAATATCAAAAATCCAAAACACTTGTGATCAACAGGAAACAGAACATTAGCCCTAGCCAATTTGGCTAAGTGGATAGTGTTGGCCTGCATGTTGAAGGGTCCTGGGTTTGATTCCGATCAAGGGCATATGCCCCAGTTACAGGCTCAATCCCAGTAGGGAGCATGCAGGAGGTAGCCAATCAATGATTCTCTCTCATCATTAGTGTTTCAATCTCTCTCTGTCCCTCTTCTTTCTTCTCTGAAATTAATAAAAGAAAGAAAGAAAGAAAGAAAGAAAGAAAGAAAGAAAGAAAGAAAGAAAGAAAGAAAGAAAAGAAAGAAAAGAAAGAAAAGAAAGAAAGGGAAGTAGAGCATTACCAGAATCTCTGAAAGTTTCTCTTAATTTACATCATCATAGCTATGCTGCTTGCCAAGGAGGCAGTGCCAGAATATTTTACATAGTTGAGTTCTATAAACTAGTTACTGCAGACCAGTATGCATACTTAAGGGATGTCAGTTATACATCACTGAGCTCAAAATATATCCAAACTTCCCCACCTCTTGCCACCCCACCCTGCTACTACTTCATGCCTGGAATTTTATAATAACCTCCCAACTAATAATTCCTGCTCTCTTTTTCCCCTTCAGAATACTCTTAAATTAATAGCTAAGGTGAAATTTTTTTTAATGGACAGCCCAATAAGTCATTCAGATTATATCATTCCACCCCTAATAGCAATGTTTCTTAGTCTTTGTTGCACACTAAGTAATTTGCAAACTTGCGATGCCTACATTCATTCCCCCAGAGATTCTAATTTAATTGGTCTGGGATGTGTCCTGAACTCCCCAGGTAATTCTAATATATGGACTTAGGATGACTTCAAGGGCCAAAGTGAGGTCTACATTACCTTCCTAATTTTGTCTCTTTCTCACACAATCCCAAACAACACGTGCTTTAATACAAGCATTGAAGACAACAGTCAATCTCGTACCTCTTCATCTTCCATCTTCCTAGGTTGTTTCCCCAGAGATAGATAGCTCCTTCACTTGTTTTAGATCTTTACATAAAAGTCTATGTCTTGATGACCCTTCAATTCCACGCTGACAATTTATACTTCCCTTCCTGATTTATGTTTCCAGCAACTACAATAATCACTAGCCATCATATACGTTCTATAAGGACGGGGCTTTTGCTTGTTTGTTCAGTGCACAGGGAATATCCATCATATAGCCAGAGCTCAAGAAATGATTATTAAATAAATGTATGTTTCACCCTATTAACAAGCTTTGAGTCAGCACCATTGTGATCTTAAGCATTAAGTGCATTCTAAATCAAAACTGGTTACATGAAAGGAGTAATTTGCAGGAAAATAGTGATAGCCTTTCTACATTTTAAACTTCAGACAAAAGAAATCCCTAGAGAAAAGTCATGCTTTCAGGACTGTCAGGCATCAGGCATCTAAAAGTTTCCAGAAATTTTATACACACACACACACACACACTAGTGGCTGGGTACACGAATTCATGCACATTGAAAGGAAATTAATTAGAAGACATATTTTAATATTGCTATTTGCCCTTTCTGTATAATAGAAGTGTCAACCAAATTCATGATCAACAATGACAGATTGAAACACACGCATGCGATTCACACCAGTGAGATCTTTATATATATCATGTGTGTGTGAGTCAACTTAGCCTTTTATATATATAGAATAAACTTGCTTAATTAGACCTGCTTTCTGATTTAGCTAAACTTTTTCCAGCCCATTGAAGCATCCCAACTTCTCTTTCACATAATTGTCAGCAACACAGCAGTAAGTATCAACACAAAACATTATTATTATAGATCACGCAGGGAGAGCAAAGGGTAAGATATTTAACTGCAGCAGTGTTTGACTATATTCTGTGCAGTGAGAAACCTGAAATAATTTTCAAGGTCTACCATTTCTTACTTCTTTTCAGGTGGTCAATTTCTAAACTTCCTAAATCTCTTATCTACCTACCCAGGACTTCTGTGAGGATCAAATGAGAGGAGGCATGGGAAAACACTTATGAACATTTGGTTAAAGTTTGAAATGTTTACACCTGGCTATAAAGCAAGTCATGTTCCTGGACTAAAGAAACTGCAAGGAGGGTAGTCACTAAGGGAGAGGAAGCTGGGCATTGCTATGTGAGTCATTACCTAGTACCTACAGCAACCAGTTCTGAGCTGGACTGGGCTGTGGGCTGCATTTTACATCATGGAGTCTCGGCAGCATTGGCTGCAATTTGGTGGGGTGTCACTTGGGGTGGTGTTAGGGTTTGTGTCCCACTTGGGGGAAGCTGAGTGTTGCTTTGTGGGTGCCAGTTCTGTGGTGACACTGTGCATCATGGCAGCTCCTCATTGAGCTTCTACCCCCTGGTGGTCAGTGCACATCATAGTGACTGGTGGGATGGTTGGACTCTTAGCATATTAGCCTTTTATATATATACTAGAGGCCCGGTACACAAAATTAGTGCATGGGGTTGTGTGTTCCCCAGCCCAGCCTGCACCCTCTCCAATCTGGGACCCCCTGAGGGATGTCTGACTGCTGTTTAGGCCTGATCCCAATCCCCATCTGCTCACCTGCCTGCTTTCCTGATTGCCTCTAACTACTTCTCATCCCCTAACCACTCCCCTGCTAGCCTGATTGATGCCTAACAGCTCCTCTGACAGCCTTTTTGCCCCTAACTGCCTTCCTCTAAAGACCTGGTCCCCCAACTTCTCTTTTCTGCAGGCGAGGGTCACCCCCGACTGCCCTTCCCTGCAGGCCCAGTTGCCCCCAAATTCCCTTCTCTGCTGGCCTGGTTACCCCTAACTGCCCTCCCCTTGATCGCTCCCAACTGTCCTCCCTTGCAGGCCTGGTCCCTCCCAACTGCCATTCCCTGCTGACCATCTTGTGGTGGCCATCTTGTGTCCACAGGGGGGCAGCCATCTTTGACCACATGAGGCAGCCATCTTGTGTGTTAGAGTGATGTTCAATTTGTATATTACTCTTTTATTAGATAGGACTAGAGGCCTGGTGCATGAAATTTGTGCATGGGTAGGGCCCTAGGCCTGGCCAGTGATCAGGGCCAACCTGTGGGGCAACTGGTGATGTGATTGGGACTCCTAGCTTCACTCCCCTTGGCTGGCTTGGCACTACCTACTCACTGGCCCCACTCCCCACCATCACTGCTGATTAGGATCTGTGGGCTGTGGGCAGCTTCTGTGTTGAGCGTCTTCCCCCTGGTGGTCAGTGTGTATCATAGCAACCAGTTGTTCCACTGGTCATTCTACTTTTCAGGCGATTTGATTTGCATATAGGGTTTTAGGTAGGTAGGTAGGTAGGTAGATAGATGTCTTTCATGTATATATGAAATGGGTAATAGGTTGGCTTTAACCTCTCTCTTGCATATACTGGTACACACACACACACACACACACACACACACACACGCACAGGTGGAAAAAATAGGTTAATAATAATAAGTAATATAATAATTAATTAATAAATAATAATACAAGAATGAACTCTGTTTTGCATACTCACAACTTTAAACCTACTTATTGCCAACTACTGTGTATTTTTTTGTAACTCACTCATCTTGGGTATTAGAAACCACTTAACATATGGCATGACATATACCCCCACCCTGAACTCTCAGCTGCTTCAACAGGACTTTCCTAGAGAAATATAACACCTTGATTCCATTCCTATTTTCCCCAAGGTATAAATTTTGAAATAAGAGCTCCTGAGATTTCTACCCTGCCTAAAATATAAGGCTAAAATATTCTTTGAACAAGAGAGAGAGAGAGAGAGAGAGAGAGAGAGAGAGAGAGAGAGAGAGAGACTCATTAGTACAGCAGGAAAAGAACAGATCAGCAAATGCAAGGCTATTTCCAGCTGTACCCGTAAGCACTGCTGATAAGAACTAAGTCACAATTCCATTGGGCCCAAGCTTTCCGCTTGCTCAAAGGAGCTAACACATTGTGCATCACCACATGCCTCAGAGACAGTGAAGTTCCTGAGGCTTATATTTGAAAAATAATCATCACAGTCTCTTGATACTTCAGTGTTTTCATTGTTATCACTGTTAATAATGAAAAACAACAACTGTGATCCTTTGTAGTTCTGATGACCACACTAATATAATACCCAATCTACCTAAGTATTATAGAAGTCCTGGTAATCTTAATAAATATTTGATTAAATCATAAAACTCTCAGTTCTGAATTCCTTTCTACTTCCTGCATTCATCTTCATATAGGAATTTCTAGTTATAAAAATAACATTAGAAGAGGCTTCTAAAATTTGGATTTCCAGTTGAATTTTGTTTTAGTGATTAAAAATATTCATCCAGCTAAACTATAAGCCAGACAATTTGTTTTGCTTCATTTTTCTCTTCTCATGCTCATGAAAATCTTATTTTCTAATATTCTATCAGAATGTTCTAGTACATAAATAATTTACAGTGTAAAAAATAACCAAATGTTCATCATTTAAAATTCATCATTAGAGAAAACAAATGCTGGTTAGGATGTAGAGAAAAGGAAATGCTTTGTGCACTGTTGGTGGAAATATAAACTGGTACAGCCACTATGGAAAGCAGTATAGAGGTTTCTCTAGAAATTAAAAATAGAGCTTTTTTATGAGCCAGCAATTCCACTCCTGGGCATATAAAAGGAAGCAAACACTACTACCTCAAAGAGGCATCTATACTCCCATGTTCACAGTAGCATTACTCACAGTAATCAAGTTATGAAACAACCTCAGCAGCCATCAACAAATTAATGGATAAAGGAAATATGCATACAAGCAACAATGGAATATTATTCAGCTTTAGAAAAAAAGAAATTCTATCATTTGTAACAACATGGAAGAAACTGGAGGACATTATGCTAAGTGAAATAAGCCAGATGAAGAAAAATACCACCTGGTATCATTTATATGGAAAAACTTAAAAAATAAATAAATAAACAAAATACTTTTAAAATCCAAACTTATGGAAACAGAGTAAAAGTAGTTGTCATGGGGTCAGGGGCTGGGGGAAATGGGAAGAGGCTGGTAAAAAGGTACAAACCTTCTGTTATAATATAAATGAAGTTTGAGGATCTAAGGTATAGCATAGTGATGACTGTATTGTATAATTGACATTGTCCAAGAGACTAAAATTTAAATGTCCTGCACCCCCAAAAAATGTAAAATGATGAGGTGATGAATGAGCTATTTAACTCAATGAAGGATTCCTCTCACAGTGATTAGGTGTATCAAATCACCAAGACATACTTTAGCCCAGTCAGTATTGCTCAGTGTTTGAGCATGAACCCAGGAAACAAGAGGTCACTGGTTCGCACATGCCCAGGATGGTGGCTCAATCCCCAGTAGGGTGTGTGCAGGAGGCAGCTGATCTGATTTAAGATTTTTTAAATCTCTCTCTCCCTCTCCCTTTCTCTCTCTAAAAAAAAAAAATACATTTTTTAAAAAAGACATACACTTTAACTATCTGACAATTTTATTTGTCAACTATTCCTCAATAAATCTGGGAAAATAAAATTAAATAAAAAGCATTGATCTATCAAGTACACTGAAGTACACTGTCTTATATGGGAGTGGGTCATAGCTCCCTAAAACAATTACAGTACCATCAAGACATAGATCACACATTACCATAACAAATATAATAATAATGAAAAACTTGGAAATATTGTGAGAATTACCAAAATGTGACACAGAAATGCAAAAATGAGTGAATGCTGTTGGAAAAAAAATGGCACTGAGAAATTTGTTATTGGGTTGCCATAAACTTCAATTTGTAAAAGCAAAACAAAACAGAAAAACACAGGCAATATCTGCTAAATGCAAATGCAATAAAATGAGGTATGTCTATATTATGTAGACAGAACAGACTTGGAGAAATAGTGTACGAATGCATTTATTCAAAAGCATTTAATGAAGACCTATCATGTTACAATCCCTATCTGACTCCCGGGGACATGATGAACAATGAGTGCCTGCCCTGGAGAACAAGTACCTAATATAGGGGAGAGTGATATCCATAAACTGGGTGCTACCCAATACGAATGTTATTCTAGATGTATGTGCAAGTAGAAATGGTAACAGAGCAGAATAAATGCTGAGTTGGGGCTCATTCTTTGAAAATGGTAATTATTGTGAAGCATATTCCAATATAATGTGTTATTTTTCAGTAGGGTATTATAACATTTAAAAACTGCGTAATACTTTATCTCTAGTTTCTCAGTTACACCTGGGAAAAAACTGAGGCTCAGATAAGCAATTTATTTACACAACCTAGTGGTAGAGTCCAAACCAAAACTTCTCGACCTCTAATCCAATGCTGAGGGCATTTTGTTAATCATGGCACATCATACTACCATAGACTCATGACCTAGAGAACCATCTTTCCTAATAATAGAGAAACATGTAAATTGACCATACCTCTGCTATGCCCACAGCCAATCAGAGTGAGTGTGCGAATTAACCCAATAAAGATGGCAGTTAATTTGCATACATACTTGAGTCATGGGAACCTCCTCGGCACCCAGGTCACTCTGAGCTGACCATACCATGGAGGTTTTAGACTTGGGGGACAAGGGTACCCACTTCACAAGATTGAAGCTTGTTCTGGAGGCTGTAGGCTTGGGAAGGGGCCAAGCCTGGGATCAGAGGGGTGGGGTGTGCCTAATATAGGGGAGAGTGATATCCATAAACTGAGTGCTACCCAATACGAATGTTATTCTAGATGTATGTGCAAGTAGAAATGGTAGCAGAGCAGAATAAATGCTGAGTTGGGGCTCATTCTTTGAAAATGGGGCAGAGGCTGTAGGCTTGGGAAGGGGCTGGGCCTGGGGTTGGAGGGGGGGTGCCCACTTTTCAAGCCTACAGACTGGGGCAGAAGCTATAGGCTTGGGAAAGGGCTGAGCCTGCCATCAGAGGGGTGTGGGGAGGTGCCTGCTTCCCAAGCCTACAACCTAGGGTGGAGGCTATAGGCTTGAGAAGTGGCTGAGCCTGGAATTGAAGGAAAAGGGGAAAAAATAATGGAAACATATCCTCAGGTGAGGATAAAAAGAAAAATAAAGAAATTTCATATCTTATGAAAGGTGCATCTTGAAAATGCCTAAAGAAACTTGTCATTTTTTCATGGTGAAGGGACTGGAGTCCATGTTGATGAAAATACCTTGGTGGCTGCAGTGACTGGCAATGACTGCATTAGCGGGGTGATGAGGCTGGCACCTTTCCCTGATCAGCCCAGTCACCTCCTGCAAAGGGAGGTCAGACTACTCCAAGAAGGAATGGGCCTAAGCCATCAGTAGGACATCCTCAGAAGGCTCCCAGTATGTGAGAGGGGGCAGGTTGGGCTAAGGGACCCCTCCCCAGTGCACGAATTTCATGCTATAGGCTCTTAGTCTACATAATAAAAGTGTAAAATGCAAATTGACTATACCTTCATGACACCCACCAGTCAATTAGGAGTGAGTAGGCAAATTAACCCAATAAAGATTGTGGGTTAATTTGCATACACAGGCACCGAGAGGCCAGGGGTGGGATGCAGGTGTTCCACATTGCCCCAGCCTCTCTGGGCCTCTGGGCAGCATGGGAAGGTGGAAAGGCGGCTCTGGGCTGGAGCCAAAAGGTGATGCCAGGAGAAGGCAGGCCCATTCTTGCATGAATCTTTGTGCAATGGGCCTCTAGTCTTACCTAATAATAGACAAACATGTAAATTGACCATACCTCTGCTACCCCACAGCCAATCAGGAGTGAATATGCAAAATAACTTGACAAAGATGGTGGCTTAATTTGCATATGCATGTGGAGCACCTGCTATGAGGGGTGGGGGAAGTGAAGGAAGCTACAGGAGTGGTGTGCTGGCTGGGAGCAAGGACTTGCAGGCTCCTGAATGGCCAGGAGTGAAGCCATGGGAAGGAAAGAAGGCCTATTCTTGCACAAATATCATGCAATGGGCCTCTAGCAAGATAATAAATTTACATTGCTCAAAGTACCAAATTTTTAGAAATTTGTAACAATAGCAATAGAAAATTAGTGCAATTGTGTTTTTAATGCAATATTACAATATACATAAGAATACTCAGAAGAAAGATGACGTGATATGTTTGCTATAGAGGAAAATGCTATTGCCAAGTCAAACATTAACTGTTTGCTATTTTTGATTGGAGGGGGAGGTGGATGCTGTGTAGACCCTGCCTAATTTGAGGAGGGGTTGGTGGTACTAAAAAAGTCCATGAAGAGAGAAATGAACATTAGAAGTAGAAAGAGGGGAGACCTGATTGACCAGCTGCCAAACATAGACTGTCATTGCATGATGCTAAAGACCAGTACCCTCCAAGACTCAGGCAAGTCGCTGCCTAGGGGATTCCAGAATTTTGGATGCCTTCCTTAAAATTCTGTTAAGTTCTCTTGCATTATCAGGGACTGGTGGGGGCTGGCAGTGCCATCAGAGCAGGATGTGTGAGCTGGGTGGGAAGGCATCTGTGAAGCCCTGACTCTGCTGCTGTCCTGTGGGAGTCTGGCCCCCTCTATAGCATGGAGTTCACTAGAGGCACAGAGGACCTCAGGGATTCACTCACATTGTTGGGTGATCTCACACCTGTGGAGTGCCCCAGATCTCTCCCACTCACTGCTGTGGTACACAATTTTTTTTAAATTAAATCTTTATTATTCAGATTATTACATTTGTTTCTCTTTTTTCCCCTCCATAGCACCCCTCCACCCAGCTCCCACCCCTCCCTCTGCCCTTAGCTCCCTCCATTGATCTCATCCATAGGTGTATGATTTTTGTCCAGTCTCTCCCTGTACACCTCTCACCCCTTTCCCCCTGAGAATTATCAGTCCACTCCCTTTCTGTGCTCCTGATTCTATCATATTCACCAGTTTATTCTGTTGATCAAATTTTTAATTCACTTAATTTTTAGATTCACTTGTTGATAGATATGTATTTGTTATTCATATTTTTTTGGCTTTTACCTTTTTCTTCTTCCTCTTCTAAAAGAGTACCCTTCCCAAGCTCAATAGAGTCTTCTGCGATTTTACAAGTACAGAAGTTTCCCCAACATAGTGAAAATGCCAAGACAAGGGAAGGAATCACAAGCAAAAGAAATGGAGGAAAAAAAACGACTGGATATAGAGTTCAAAACCATGCTTATAAGGTTTTGCAAGAATATGCTAGAAAAGATGGATAAGTTTATCAAGTCCCAAGAAGAGATGCAAAAGGACCAACTAGAGATGCTAGAAATGATGCATAAATTTAGCGAGTCCCAAGAGGAGATGAAAAAGGACCAACTAGAGACACTGACTGAAATAAAAATATTATACAGAGTCCTAACAGCAGACTAGAGAAAGGCAAGAATCAAGTCAAAAATTTGAAATGTAAAGAAACAGAAAACACTCAACTGGGAAAGCAAGAAGAGAAAAGAATCCAAAAATGTGAAGATAATGTAAGGAAACTCTGGGACAGCCTCAAGCGTACCAACATCAGAATTGTGGGGGTGCCAGAGGAAGAGAGAGAGCAAGATACTGAAAACCTATTTAAAGAAATAATGACTGAAAACTTCCCACATCTGGTAAAAGAAATAGACTTACAAGTCCAGGAAGCACACAGAACCCCATATAAAAGGAATCCAAAGAGGACCACACCAAGACAC
>PVJN01013373.1:0-21735 GCA_004026805.1 Lasiurus borealis | reverse complement strand
CATTTCTCAACAGAAACGATGCAGGCCAGACGGGAGTGGCAAGAAATATTCAACGTGATGAATAGCAAGAACCTACAACAAAGAATAATCTATCCAGCAAAGCTAACATTCAGAATTGAAGGGCATATAAAGAGCTTCACAAATAAGAAAAAGCTAAAGGAGTTCATTAACTCCAAACCAGTATTATATGAAATGCTGTGGTACACAATTTGAGGTGTCTCACTCAGGTCTCACAATGAGTAAATTCAGGGATGTGACCTATTTCAGGTCCACACCAACCCTTGAGATTGAGCCACATGTACTAACCATACTTTATTCTTGCTGATTGGTATTCAAACAATACCACCTCTGTCAACAAAATTCAAAGGTGATGGGTGCCTCAAATACCTCCCATGGCAACATTGTGTATACCTCACCACCTGCCCACAGATGGCTTTTCCCCTTCTCCACTGAAGGCTTTTTGAGACACCAATACCCACAAGTTCTTCATTAATGGCCTTTCTTGCCTGTAATCAGGGTGACATCATGCTCTCCCCTACAGGTCTTAACCCAGGTGAGGTTAGGATTATTCTTCTCAGCACCTCATCTATCCTCTCACTGGTAACAGTATGGGGAAGACAGAAGTGCATACAAGACAGGTGAGGTCAGCATGAAAAAAGATCACTTTCTAGGGATGCATGATTGCATCCTACAGAATTCAAGAAAAGATATGATTGGGAGATGTGTTATTCTATGTGTACTCCATAAGCCTTAGAAAGATAAATGTAGTATGTCTAGAAAATGAAATATGTATTGTTCACAATTTTTCTGCACACTCTGCAAGGAAGTCTTGCATTTATGGTCATTATCAAGGAAACACAATAGCAACCAAGCCAGAATTCACAGGTGGCATGAGGGATGATTCAGTGTCATGAGTAATACTGGGACCAGCATTAAATAAACAAATAGCATCAGGAAACTGCAGAAGCAAGAACTGCATTGTTTCAGCACAAACAGAACCATGACACCGTGACAACAGCTTTGTCACCTCTTTCTCCTAGTAAAATATGGAATTAGTCAGGAACATTGCATTTCACCTGAAGAGCTGGGTCATGAAAAATATTTGCCTAGCACATTAGTTTGCTAGGGCTGCCTTAACAAAATAACACAGACTGGTGACTTACGTAGTCATTTCCTTTCTCGCAGTTCTGGAGGCTGCAAGTCCAAGATCAAGGTCCCAACAGGGTTGATTTATGGTGAGGCCTCTATCCTTGGCCTGTTGATGTCTTCTTTTTTTGTGAGCATGCATCCCCTAATGTCTCTTTTTTTTTTCTTAGAGGGTCATCAGTCATATTGGATTAAGACCCCACCTTTGTGATTTCATTGTACCTTATTTACCTCTTTAAAGGCCCTATCTCCAAATACAGATACAATGGTTTCAACATATGGATATTGGGAAATACAATTCAGTCTAATTCACCCTAGGGACAGCCTTGCTAAAAATAGTCCTCTCATATCAAATAAAAACACCTCATTACTACCTAATGTAATTTGACAGCCATAGGAATATTTCCAAAAAACAAACACAGATTTTGAAAATTAAAAGAGCATCTGAACAACATGCCAAACAATAGTTTTCAAAGCTAAAAATGGTCTCCATCAACAATTCAGCAACTAGCATCACAAAGTGTGAGCAAACACTCAGATACAAACATATGCTGTAGTAAAACTTTAGGATCAAATGCACAACTCAATTCTCATGATTGGAGCTGAAATGAAAAGAAAAATAAAACAATCTGCCCAGTGTGGCTCAGTTTGTTGAGGATGCCCCATGCACTGAGAGGTGTCCAGTTAAATTCCCATATAGAGTACGTACCCCTGTTTCAAGCTCGATCCCGAGGGAGGTGCCTGCAGGAGACAGCCAATTAATGTTTTTCTCTCATCAACGTTTCTCTCTCTTCTTCTCCCTTCCTCTTTCTCTTTAAAAGAAAAAAATCAGTAAATGCATATTTAAAAAAATAAATAAAACAGTTATAGAAAAAAAAGAGCAGACACAAAGAAAAATCTTTATTCGTGCATTTGTTTAAAATTCTTTGAAGACACATTTTATATATCCCTGCATCATTTTTTAATCTAGTAACAGATGGATGTATCTTTCTGAAGGATCAAAAACAAAGCAAAATTAAACCTCTCAAAAGCACCATGTTAAGCCTGTGTTAGAGATAGCATTAGATCACTTATCCCCTTAAAGTACTAATACATCACCTTGGTCTGAAAAATTCAAACATGTTGAAATTTGCAGAGTAGTACAGGAGCAAGCGGATGTTGACTATTTGAAAGGTTGAATGAAAGCATTATCTGTCCGAGAAAAACTTATATTTAGGATTGACCCTAAGATCTATGATCTTAAGATCAGATCTCAAATCTATCAGACTACCTACTTACTAAATATTCTCATTAATAACTTTATTTCCAAATAAGTTATATTGCAAGGTCTTATTGAAATTAGTGAGAATAATATGAGATCATAAAAGATCAAAAATGTTTTAAGGAAGACATGAAAACCTCAAAAGCATCTGATCTCTAAAAAAAGAAACAGGTTAATCTGAATATCTACACTAAAAGAATAGCAATATGCAAATCGACTGTATCTCTATGATGCCCACCAGCCAATCAGGAGCGAGCATGCAAATTAACCTGACAAAGATTGTGGTTTAATTTGCATAAGCAGGTACCAAGTGGCTGGGGGCGGGGCGGCTGCTTGCCTGTGAGTGCTGGCCACTGAGCAGCCGGGGGTGGGACACCAAGCACCCTGGTTGTTCTGGCCTGGAGGGCTGGGCCTCCAGGTGGCCACCAGCAGCATGCTACTAGCCCAGTGGACACAATGCAGGGCTGCTGGAGTAGGGGTGTGCCCCCAGTGGCTGTGTACCCGGGTCAATGCCCCCAGCCCAGATGGACCTTCTGAATGCTGAAGCTGACCCCATTCAGACACTGCAGGGCGGAGCCCACAGGCATGCAGCCTGCACACCTTCCTGCCTCCCACATCCCCCTTTTTAGGGCTAAGTCCCAACGGGGAACCAACCTGCAGTCTCACCTCCCATTGTGCCTTCATAGCATCCCCTCCCTGTGGCCTGCCCACCCATTTCCAAGCTGCCGCATCCTCCCCTCCGATTGCCAGGACATTGTCCTTCACCTCCACTCTCCACCAGCGCCCGAAGCATCAGACCTGGCTGCAGACACCCACCCTCCTCCCGCATCCCGAAATGGGGCCCCGGAAGTCTGAGCTGTGGGTCCCTGCCCTGCATCTTTGTGCGACCTCCGGGAGGCCTCTAGCTCTCCCCCAGGGGCGCTGGATCTCAGGGCTTCCTGCAGGTCCCAAGTCAGGTCTGTGGTCTAACACATCCCCATGTGCAAAGCTGGGTCGTGGGGATTTGAAAAGTGGACCACAGGTGGTGGTTCAGGAGCTTTGGGGTTCTGCTCTAGACCTGAGAGGATGCTCTCTCCGCGTCCAGCATGTTGCCCTCCAAAGGCCGAGCATTCCCCGGAGGCCTGAGGGCCCGCGGGCAGGCAGGGTTGCTGTCCTCCAAGGCCCCTGCGCGGCCCTGGCGCGCTTTCTCTTCTCGGAAAGGGAAAGCCCTCCCTGTGTGAGCCCGTGTTCACCAAGGGAGCCGGGAGCCTCTAAAAGTGGCCATTTATATCTGTAGATTTTGTGTGTAAACACACTGGCAAATGCAGCAGCCACCAGGCGCTGATTTTCACTTTGAAAACAGATATGCCGTATTAAGAATTACTTCTAAAATTGGGCCTCTGCAGCCATAGCTGGCTCTGGCAGAGTGTATCTGTGCCCGGGTAACTCTCCCACCGCGTGCATTTGTAACCTTGGAGACTTCTGAACTTCAGAAACCAGAAAGATTCAAATGCAAATCAGCCAGGGGGTCACTGGGTCCTGAGGACTAGAAGAACCCCTGAAGGCTGGCGAGGCGGCGCCTGAGGCCAGAGGCTCTTGCACGCTTTTGCACACCCTTGCACACCCGCAGGAAGCAGGCTGGGGCTGTGGTGGGGCGGTGGGCAGGCGGGGTGCAGGCGGCCCCAGTGGGGCGTCTGCACTGGGAGGCAGGACCTGGCTCTGCGGGGGACGCGCAGGAAGAAAGAGACCTTAAAGGAAAGTGTGGGTGTGACCCCACTCCACAGCCGCAGCGCGGAGAGGAAACACTGGGCTCATCACAATGAAAACCGTCTGGTTTTCAGGGTCAGAGGAGGACACTGTCCACAGTGTGAAAATGCCCTGGAAGTGCCTGCAGGTCCCCGTCTGTGAAGGGACCCACACCTGGGACCTGGGAGCGCTCCCCTCACCCAACCCCGGCACCAACCTGGCAGAATGTGGGCAAGGGCCTCGGAAGGACATTTCTCGTAAGAAAAGATGCAAATGGCCGAGGAGCAGCTGAACAGAAGCTCAACACTCACCTGCAGGGAAAGGCAGTCAAAAGAGAGAGATATGAGATGCCATTTGCACCCACTCCCTGGTGCACCCACTCCCTGGCTGTGATGAAGCCCCTCCCCTGAAACAACAGTGCTTCTGGGATGCAGAGTTAAAGTGGGGCAGCCACTGTACCAACAGCCTGGTGACTCTTTAAAAAGTGAAACATAGCCCAGCTGGTGTGCTCAGTGGTTATTGTCCTGTGCACTCAGAGGTCACGGTTTAATGCCCAGTCATGCAGGAGGCAGTTGATCAATGATGTTTCGCTCTCTCTCTTTCTTCCCCTCTCTAAAATCAAGAAAAAAAAATCCTATCTAATAAATCCTTCCCCTGGTGGCCGGGTTGCCTCCTGAGGCTGAGGGCTCCTGGGCTGTGTGAGGGGGCAGGCCCGGCTGAGGGATGCCCCCTCTAGTTGAATTTTATATTTGTCATGATCCTTAGAAGCAATATAAACATTTGATGGATTAAGAAAGATAAGCTATGATTCTTATCAAAATAATTTTCCAGTCATTTATCTGAAGCGATCATTTATAATAACACACATGAAAAGATGAGTAGGACAATAAATCTTAAGAGCATAAAAGATAGTTATCTCTACATTATCAAGTGAACAAGTGAAAGCTCAAATTTAAAATATATCTAGTATATAGCCCCATTTCATGTAAACCACTCCAGACATCTGCTGAGTGGCAAAACATAAAATAGCATCTATGTTAAGGCTCTGTTTTCACAGATACCTGTCTTTTCCTGTCCTCCATTAAAAAAAAGAAGTACCTTATACTCATTTGGCATCTTTATTTGTCAGGGTTATTCAGAAAAACAAAATATATCTATATAGAGAGAGTTTCAATTCAAGAAGTAGGCTCATATGATATGGAAGCTGAGAAGTCCCGAGATCCGCAATCAGCGAGCTGGCGACTGGGAAGAATCAATGGTGTCATTTCAGTTCAAGTCTGGAGGCTGAGAACCAGGAGAGGGGAGGGGGAGGGACCAGCCTAAATGCAGCAGCTGCAGACCCCTGAAGAACCTTTGCAGCCCCGCTGGCTGGCTCACTTCTGCTACCTCTATACCCTCTAAATATATTTTCTCTTATATTTGGGTTCTTGGTTCTGAATTTTTTTCTTTGCCCAAATCAAGAACCAGGTTCCAGTTGGGCTACCAACACCATCAACAACAACTTCCTTACCCGGTTAACTCCACTTTCTCAAATAATTTGCAAAACTGACACTTCCATTCATCTTGGCTGCTAAATTCAAAATGCCCTTCACTATTCCTTGTGTGATCACTCACCAGCCACCTACATGACCTCTTTTCTCCTTCTGCCACCACTCCCATTACCACCTATTTTATTCACATTGTGTCTGAATGTGCTTTTCAGAAGCATAAGTCTCATTCTGTCACTTTCTTGTTTAAAACCTCGCAACAGCTAATATTTTTTTCCTTGAATAAAGCCTAAACCAATAGAAGAGCTTAAAAGAACTGGAGAATTTACACAGGGATGCTTTTCCTATAAACAACTTTGCAAGGAATTGTTAGGAGATATTTAAAGGCACTAAGCTTTAACGCCTATACTCTACCCCAAAATAATAATAATACTTAACACTACATTGCGCTTCCATTTACGAAGCACTTCCATACATATTACTTCATTTGTCAGTTTCACAAGTGATTTGGGTTGTTTTCCTTCCTGGGTGATTTCCTTCCTGGGTCCAGATGGATTCTAAGAATGAAGCCACGGACAAGAAGTAGTAGATGAAAAGGGTGGAAATTTATTGGAAGCAAATACAGACTCCCGTGTGGGGAGGAGGCCCAAGAGGGTAACCTACTAAGCTTTTTTTCTAAGGTTTATAAGATTATAGTTCTTTGTTTCTTCATTCTGCCTTCTAATTGGTCACCCTTTTGCAGAATATCAGCTTCAAAGCCCAAACCCCACATGTTGACCCTCCTTCTCTCCTTTTTCAATGGCAGAATTCTCTATCTCCTGTGAAAATCTGTTTTCCCTTTTTTTCTCCCATTTGTTGGCATTTCTCTAGCCTCTGTGAAAGTTTGTCTCCTTTTTCTCCCCATACCCTGTGGCTTTTCCTTATCTTCTGTGAAGTATGTCTTCCTTATCCTGTAGCACCTCCATTTTCCCCTTGTGAATATATGCCTTTTGACAGCTGCAAGCTCTCACTCACCAATGCCTTCCTTCCCCATGGATCCTCTATTCCTAAATCTCCCTAAATATGCCTCTTTTATCCCTAAAACTCCTTTCATTATGTTGAATTGTGATAGATAATGAGCAGATGAATAGATGGGTAAAGCTTACAAGGAGACTCCATTACAGAACTAAAGTAAATGTCTAAATACAGAAATCTGATCAATACACCAAGAAAGTTTCAAAAGTGGCAAATTTTAAGTTTAGGACCTGAATGGGAACGGGACTATGTTTTTAGTTTTCATTTTACATTTACTATGCCATCTACATTTTCTGATCATGTGCATATATAACATTTTCCAAATGTCTATGGGATTTATCCTAGCAGCTGGGGTTGAAGACAACTTGGAATTTTGTTTTGTTTTGTTTTATTTTTTTAAGACAACAAGAACTATCTAGTATGAAATAAGAGCACCAAGTTAGGGGTTCTTTGCTCAAAATGCAACGTAAACAAATACTTATACCTAACCCTTATCATACCCCTCCCAGTACTGGGTCATTGACCATCTTGTCTGCCTCTCTCCAGAGTGAGCATGTTTGATAAGACTAGTGTTTAATTAAGCACAATTTGCAAAAGCTGGGTCAGGCCCCAGTGGACATATAAATGCAATGCACTTAGTACCATAAAGTTTGCTAATAATATATATCCATAATATAAAATCCCTTCTATAGCAGGATACTAGAATCCAATTTATTAAAAACCTCCTATATGCTCTCATTTGGTAAGCAATAATGCATTTCAATTCCATCCCGACATGAAATCTCTCAGGTTCCTTTATGTTCTTTAAAATAAATATCATAAAACATTAATAAAAGTGCTCTTCTGGGTCTCTAGTCAAATGTTTTTTGATTTGTAGATTTCATTAACAAAACCAAAGAAAAATTTCTTTAGCAAGTATTACAGAGTGGGATAAAGTTGCTAACACTTGCTTAGTGAAAATTTGCACAATGGAGTTGAAAAACAACATGTTTGACAGACATGTCAAAATCAGAAATAATCTCTTCTTAGGACAAGGCCTACTTTCTATTTTTTTAAAATTTATTGGGGTGACATTAATAAAATTATATAGGTTTCAGGTGTACAATTTTACATCCTCTGTATATTGTATTGTGTGTTCACCACACCAAGTCTCCTTCCATCACCATTTATCTATCTCCCCTATGCCCTCTATTTTCTCTTTTAAATTAGCAATAAGATAGATGTTTCAGCACAGCAGGAGGTTGAAACCAGCCAGAGAATTATTCAATTCTTCACTTTATTCCTTCCCCTAGGGCAATGCTTAAAAATATATCAATTATGACACTGCTTGCATTGCACTCAGCCCTCTGCTGAAGAGGAAAAATTCCAAGCAACCTAGGGCCTCCTCCAGTCCCAACTCTGAGCTGGCATGGCCCCTTGGGCTGGGAGGCAGACACAAAAAGGACTTCATTTGAAGGTCAAACAGTGCATTTTAAAGCAAGAGATATTCTGATCATTTTATTGCATACTCTGGAGCATAACTTGGAATAGTGACAGTAACCAACCATAATTCACTTCCTTACTGAGGCAGGTTCAGGGGCCAAGTCTCCCTCTCTTCCACAAGCAACATTAAACAGCAACCAATTTCTCAGGGATTTTATAAATGTTACATGTTCTATTTGTTACAATATCCATTGTTTCCCGGGAAAAGCCCATACAGATAATAGCTTGATTGTAAGACTTGCTTATGAACAATAAAAACTTGTTCCCACGATACTATTTGTTCTGAGGTTGTGGAGTTTGGGGAGATTTTAGGCCAATAAAGAACATTTGAACATGTGCCTCTCCGAACTATGTTAAAAAGAACATTTCTACCAGAACAAAAATTCCAGTTTTCACCCATATACTGCCTCTTAGTTCACTTCACCAGACAGGAATAGCAGCATGTTAAAGATCAATTTGAGCTATGGAACCACATGTTGAATGCAAAGCAATGTATTTGCAAAGGAGTCCCAAGAAACTTTCTGACTGAGAGAGAGTTATACAGCACAAAGAACCTTGTATTTTAATAATCCTATATAATAAAAAAGTAATATGCAAATTGATCATCATTCTAACACACAAGATGGCCACCACAAGATGGCCGGCAGTGGGGAGGGAAGTTGTGGATGATCAGGCCAACAGGAGGGGGCAGTTGGGGGCAACCAGGTGAACAGGGGAGGGCAGTTAGGGGTGATCAGGCCAGCATGGGAGAGAAGTTAGGGGCAACTGGGACAGCAGAGAAGCAATTAGGCATCAATCAGTCTGGCAGGGAAGTGGTTAGGGGGTGATCAGGCTGACAGGCAGAAGTGGTTAGGGGCAATCAGACAGAGGCAGGTGAGCAGTTGGGAGCCAGCAGTCCTGGAACCCACTGGTATCAGGCCTAAACAGCCAGTCAGACATCCCTCAAAGGGTCCCAGATTGGAGAGGGTGCAGGCTGGTCAGAGGGAAACCCTCTCATGCACGAATTTTGTGCACTGGGTCTCTAGTCCTATATAATAAAGAGGTAATATGCAAATTGAGCATCTCTCCAACACACAAGATGGCCATCCCCATATGGTCAAAGATGGCCACCCCCATGTGGCCATAAGATGGCTGCCACAAGATGGCCAGTGGGGGGCGCAGTTGTGGGCAATCAGGCCAGCAGGGAGGGCTGTTGAGGGGGACCCAGGCCTGCAGGGGAAGGCAGTTGGGGGGGGACCATGTCTGCAGAGGAGGGCAGTTTGGGGGGGATCCAGGCCTGAAGGGGAGGGTAATTGGGGGGACCAGGCTTATGTTGAAGGCATTTGGGGGCAACCAGGCCTGTAGTGGAAGACAATTGAGGGGAACCAGGCCAGCAGGGGAGGGCAATTAGAGGTGACCAGGCAGGCAGAGGAAGGCAGTTAGGGGCAACCAGGCATGCAGGAGAGGGCAGTTGAGGGGTACCAGGCCTGTAGGGGAGGGCAGTTGGGAGCAACCAGGCTGGCAGGGGAGAGCAGTTAGGGGCAATTGGGCTGGCAGGGGAGGGCAGTTAGGGGCAACCAGGCTGTCAAGAGAAGAAAATTAAGGGTGACTGGTCCAGCAGGGGAGGGCAGTTGGGGGTGATGAGGAATGCAGGGGACAGTTAGGGGCAACAAGGCTTGCAGGGGAGGGAAGTTGGGGCAATCAGGCTGGCAGGGGAGGGAAATTAGGGGCAATTGGGCTGGCAGTGAAGCAGTTAGGCATCGATCAGGCTGACAGGGGAGTAGTTAGGGGGTGATCAAGCTGGCAGGCAGAAGTAGTTAAGGGCAATCAGGCATGCAGGCAGGCAAGTGGTTGGGAGCCCGCAGTCCTGGGTTGTGAGAGGGATGTCTGTGATCTAGCCTAAATGGGCAGTCAGACATCTCTTGAGTGGTCCCAGACTAGAGAGGATGCAGGCTGGGTTGAGGGACATGCTCCCTTCCTGTGCACGTATTTTGTGAACTGGGCCTCTAGTATGTAATAATAGTTCTAATTAACATACATATCACTTAGCATTATCTACTCACAAAGTATGTGCTTTAAAATAATCTTATGGCCTTAACTGTTTTATTATATGAATTCTATACAGTTTATACTCTTTATTCACAAACATTATTAGTACATCTCATGAGGCTGCCATCAGAATAAGATATACACTATAGAATTTCCATTGTTTAAATAGTGGAAATAGAAGCTGAGAAAGAACGAATTCTTAGTATCACACTAGTGTTGGGTATTTCTGTCTCCAAATCCCATGCCATTCTATTACCTTATTTACATGCAATTAAGTGGGACAGACTGTTAGAAATACTTTAATTTATATGAAATATGCTTTACATACATTTGAGCTATAGAATATAATTCCTATCTTCAAATAATACATCTACTTATAATAGTCAATTAGCCAATAAATATTTATAGGGTGGCCTCTACATGCCAAGCACAATTGTAGACTGTGACATTAAGAATCCTTCCCTTAATGAGCTGGCATTCTAGGAAGAGAGGAGCAAAAAGTAAACACAATATGATAATTGGAGGTACTGATAATTGTGGCAAAGATGTACTAGTGTAATGTAATAGAAAGTGACCAGTATGGGAGGCTGTTTAGAATAGTGTGGTCAGGGAAGGCCACTTTGAAGAAATGGCATTTGAGTTGCTAATCTAATCGAAGAGAAGTAATCATATTTCCATCTGAAGGGAAGATCAATCCAAGTAGAAGTATAGAAAGTGCAAAGGTTCTAATTTGTATGAATTTGTGAGTTAGAAAGAAATACACAGTAATTGGGGCCTAATGAGAAAAAGGATAAAGTGGAAATAAAAACAAGGTTGAAGAGATGGACAAGACCTGAGCCATGTGGGAACTAATACCGTGGCTTAACAAAGGAAAGCTTTATTTTTTACACATGTTGTATTTCAATAATAGCTGAGTGGATGACTCAGACAGTTGTGCAGAGACACTGACAATCCCACCTTTAACACATGGCCTCAAGTTTGCCACACAATGGGAAGAGGGTAGAGGATCCTACCTGGGAAATTTTTTTAAAAATATATTTTATCAATTTTTTTTACAGAGAGGAAGGGAGAGGGATAGGGAGTTAGAAACATCGATGAGAGAGAGAGAGACACTGATCAACTGCCTCTTGCCCACCCCCTACTGGGGATGTGCCTGCAACCAAGGCACATGCCCTTTACTGGAATCGAGCCTGGGACCTTTCAGTTCGCAGACCGACATTCTATCCACTGAGCCAAACCCGTTTCGGCTTACCTGGGAAATTTTTCTAGGCCAGGTCTAGAAGTGATGTCCACTAAATCTGCCTACATTTCATTGTCCAAATTCAGTTCATCTGCACAAGGAAGGTGAAGAATATTCTTAGCTGTGTGCTCAAGAAGAAGAGAAAAAAAAAACTATATTGATGAGTGCTAGCATTCTTTGTCACTGCCTTTGCACACAGAGTTTAAAAAAATGAACTTTCATGTAAAATGTGAAAACTCTCCATGGTTTTAATCAGAAGAGCAAAAGGAGGCTATTGTAGAAATCAGAGCAAGAAATTTTGGTTGTTTGGACTGCATCTAGCAAGATAAATAAAGAGAAGTGGTCAGATTTGGAATATAATTATTTTAGAAGAGATGGGCAGAGCTTGTAGACATATTGGATGTAAGTATGAAAGAAAGAAAAGTGTCAGAAATGATTTCTGATTTTTTTCCTCCTTTTTTCTTTTGATTGGGCAATTTCTGTAATTTATTGAGAAATGATGGGTTGGAGGAAATTAGATTTGGGATCAAGGTGGGAGAGATTGGAGAATATGCACTTCTATTTGGAAACATTAAGTTGGAAATTCTTATTCGTATTCATTCCAAATGAAGACATCAAATAAAAAATTGCATGTATGACTGTGGAGCTCAGAGCAGTAACTCAGTTTGAAGATACAAATTAGAGATCATCAGTGAATAGATGAAACACAAAATTCAGAAATGTCATGTTTTAATATTTGCAAGGAACCAGAAAGAAATGTCATTTTTCAATACTTGTAAGAGACTAGAGAATAATACAGATATATCTCTTAGTGAATATTTTTTAAAATATAAAAACCTAGCTAAAAGTTCTGCACTTTCAAGGAAAAGTGTATTTTAGACAGGAATAAATTAAGAACTCACATTATGAATTTGAAATCAGGATATGGATAATTTCTTATTTGCAAATAATGCGAACATGATGCTTCGGTATATAATAAAAAGATATAGTAGCTTTTCTCAAAATATTTTAAAATAGGAATATATGGCAATATACAGGGAAAGGATGTAATTCCTGATTGTAGCTCTTAAAAAAATTGAAAGCTGTGGCTCAAAATTTAAAGTGAAACAGAAAATTAAGAGTATTGATATTACCTACTAAAGCCTAAAAATATTAGGTGCAAATAAAATTAAACATAATCACAATCAAAAAGAATTATTTGATTATCAAAAAGTTTCTTCCAGTTTAGAAAATATTTCAGGTTTTATTTGTAGTTCAAAATGGACCACTTATATATTTCTAACTTGTTTTTTTCATTCAATGCATCAATAAAAGTTAAAAAACTTTAGTATCTGACATTTTTATTTTCTTTGAAAAAAAACTGCATCAAAATATCTTAAGAGTATCTTTTATTTTTAATGTTTTGGGGTTTTCTTATTTTAGAGAGAGGAATGAATAGAGAGAGAGAGAAATATGGATTTGTTATATATACATTCATTGTTTGGTTCTTGTATGTGTTCTGACCCGAGATCAAACCCGCAACTTTGGCATATTGAAACGATGCTCTAACCAGCTGAACTATTTGGCTAGGGCCAACAGTATCTTTTAAGCCTGAACTCAACACAAGCACAAAAGTGTTCACCATCATGTGAAATCTTTTTTCAATCCCAATTTGGTTCTTCCACAGTGTCCTGGAGTTACAGATAATCTTATTACTAGTGTTCACTTGTATTCTGAGGAATGGGATTGTTCTGTTTTCCTTTCTTTGATAGAAATTGCTTAACCCTGGTAGTCCAATGAGAATATAAAGGAAGGCAAAAACCAACTGCAATCACTAAAATGGAAAGGAAGTTCCACTTTACATGTGTTAACTAATCAATCAAGCAGTCAAAGAACTGATTTAATGATTTGTCTTAGACAAATTTTTTAAAAATATATACTTTTATTGATTTTAGAGAGGAAGGGAAAGGGAGAGAGAGATAGAAACATCAATGATACGAGAGAATCATTGATCGGCTGCTGACTGCACACCCCACACTGGGGTTAGAGCCTGCAACCTGGGCATGAGCCCTGATCAGGAATTAAACCGTGACCTCCTGGTTCAGAGGTCAACTCTCAACCACTGAGCCAAGCTGGCGGGGTTCTTGAACTAATTTTTAAAGTTAGTTGGGCAATACAATGACTATTTAGAAAAAAAAACAAAGTAAGAGCATTACCAAAGCTTTAGGTTTAAAAAAAGAAAAAGAAAGTAAAAGAAGAAGAAGAAAAAAGAAAAGATAGTGAAAATAGTGTAAACTTCACCCAGATTAAAGACAAGTTATTAAAAAATATAAAATCCTGCCCTGGCCAGTTTGACTCAGTGGATAGAGTGTCAGCCTGTGGACTGAATGTCCGGGGCTTGATTCCAGTCAAGGGAATGTATCTTGGTTGCAGGCTCAATCCTCAGTCCCTGTGGGAGGCAACCAATCAATATGTCTCTCTCACATCAATGTTTCTCTCTCTGTCTCTCCCCCTACCTCTACCCTTTAAATATCAATAGAAAAATATCCTCAGGTGAGGATTCACTAAACAAAACATATATATATAAAATTCTTCCTATGAAGTTTACAATTGTGTTATCAATAATTTTTAAGAACCTCCTTCTTGATGCGTACATACAGTATCTTTAATTAAAATACCAACTTCCAGAGTAAAAACTAGCATATCCCATTAAACTTTGATTAGCCTCCTAGAAAGGTTTCCAGCAGAAAATCATTCTCTAAGAAAGGAACATATCTTGATTTGAGATATGTTGACAGAGGAAGTCTTCCTATTGGATTTTTTTCCCTGGAAATGAAGTAAAGTGGAGTTAATAAATAATATTGGTATTGTATCCACATAGAGAACTAACAACCTCCTTTGTCTTTACTGTGGTCAGTAAAGTAACTGATGAGAAAATGACCCATTTAAACAACAGCCCACACTAATGTCCCTGTTCAATGTGTAATATTTCAGATATAGCTATTTCACAAAAATAGTGTAAGTTCTTAGCAGAGGAAGGAAGAGGTTTATTTTATTTCAAGTGCATAAGGCTACATATGATAAATTGGTTTTTTAGTGAGGTTGGTCTTACACTTTTAGAGTTATATTAACAGTTTTAGGAGAGAGAATACAGACAACCCTCTGAACATAATTGTTTCCTTTCCCCCCTTACTTGGCCTAGATCCCCAACTTAGGCCTAATTGCCAAAGAAGTGACTCAAGCAAGCAAGCATTCAAGATCGACTCTCGCAGCACAGTATGTGACTGTCCTAACCTGCAATAACCGCTGAACTCCCCTCATCCATTGGTCCTCAATGTCAAGGTGATAGTTTGGGGTTTTTGCGCATCAGTGTGGGAAACATAGGAGGTGCTATAAGAAAAAGTACCCTCAAAGCATTCAAGTATCAAAGTACTCCCATTAAAATCTTCATTTGTAAACTACAACTCCCTGGACAGAACTCCCGGACCATCTGTTGGATTAATGAACTGCAAATAGAAACTATTTTTATCTTAATGGAACCTCAATGTGAATGTTTCTCAGGAATAAACAAAGTACAAGCTTCTCTAAATGCCAATTTCCCCCATTGTTGCCTTTTCAGTGGCTTTTCATTAAACATCAAATACTAATTCATCAAATCAGTAATCGTAACAGGTTTACTGATTTCTCTCATTCTTTTCTCCCAAATCTGAAAATTTCCTGAAATCTGCTGGGCATACTGAGTAAAATTCCTTGAAGCTGCTCCCCTCCCCTTTGTCTTTTTTCTCATACTAAAGAAAATGTAAAAGAGAAAAGGATTGTTCATCTTTTCTTCTAATGGTGGGAACAGAAAATAAACTAGAGTAGAATTTATTTATTTATGCCAATAATGTTATCACTACACCCTCCCTTACTTTGAGGAAAATCAAAAGCTTATCTGTCCCCTCAATTTAATTTGTCAAATATTCATGAAGCGCCTTTAGATAAAATATATTCTGCTAAACACTGTGGGAGATTTAGATAATAGTGTCACCGATTTCTGTTTTAATAGTAGCAATAAGACATGTTTACTGAAAGAAATTTATTTCAAGTCTGAATGTGTTAAGGGAGGCATTAAAAAATCACAAGGATGGTTCAAAAAGTAAAAAGTCACCTCTATTTGAAGAGAACCAGAAAATAACATATCTTGTCACCATATTATGTGTTAAGATATGTGACTCAAGATTGATTTCTTTAACCAGGGAAGACTTACAATAATAACAACAACAAAACAAGGGTCTATTAATTATTAATAACTCATTTATGGTTTGAGAGCAATATCTAGAAAACTTTAATCATGAAACAGGCAAGGTTTTTTTTTTTCAATGACAGTTGAAATTTTATATTTTATTGGTTTTGAGAGGTAAGTTTGTGTGTTTTTTAAAATATATTTTTATTGGTTTCAGAGAGGAAGTGAGGAGAGAGAGAGAGAGAAACATCAATGATGAGAGAGAATCATTGATCAGCTTCCTTCTGCACACCTCATACTGGGGATTGAGCTCACAACCAGACATGTGCCCTGACTGGGAATCAAACTATGATTTCCTCTTTCATGGGTCAATGCTCAACCACTGAGCCATGCTAGTCAGGCAAAGAGGTAAGTTTTGATATGGCTCTAAAGTAGAGAGGAAAAATTGGGAGGCCAATTTAAATGGTTATAGTGCTAACAATGAGCAATCTGGGATATAGCTGGAAATGATATAAAAGTTTGACTGTCACCCTAGCCAGTCTGGCTCAGTAGATAGAAAGTTGGCCTGTGGAATGAAGGGTTCCCTGTTCAATTCTGGTCAGGGGCATATGCCCTTGTGGGCTCGATATCCCGTAGGGGATGCGAAGGAGGCAGCTAATCAATGGTTCTCTCATCATTGATATTTCTATCTCTGTCTTTCTCTTCCTTCCTCTCTGAAGTCAATAAAAATATGTTTTCTAAAAAGACAAAAACAAAAGTTTGGCTGTCAAATCAGATTCACAAAGATCAGAGATGTTATTGAGGATTAAACCACACCAATGATTTCAAGGAGACAGGGAGTCATAACAAGAAGGAAGGATGGAGAAACTTAGGCTAGCTAATGTCACTTCTCAGGTCCTTTGGTGTAGAATTAGCACTGCTTTGGTCTAGCTGTTGTACATGAGTTTGATGTGTTACAGGCCAAAGCATTACTTACATAAAAGGTAGGTATTTCTGTTATGAAACACTTCCATTTTCTAAACAGATGGTTGCATAGCTTAGGCGATATTTTCCAGGTAGCTATGCTCCCATAAGTTCACACATTTCCAAACTTAATATGAGCAAACCACATACTGTACATGTAGTAAAAATACTCCATGTAAAAGAATCCTCCCACTAGTAAATACCGTTAACTGTGTTTGCCAAGAGCTCTCTTTTTAGCATGCTTACAAGAGGTTTTTTTTTTTTTTTTTTTTTTTGTATCTTTCCTTCCAGGGCATCCTCCAGCAAAGGGAGAAAAAAACTTGCAGGTCTACAACTGACATTTTTCTTTTCAAATCATGGATTGACTGCCTCCTACATGTCCCCTCTGGGGGTCAAGCCTGCAACCCAGGCATGTGACCTGACCTAGAATCAAACTGTGATCTCCTGGTTCATAGGTTGATGCCCAATTACTGAGCACGCTGGCTGGGCTTGGCTATCTTTTTATAATTTGTCTTACAATGTTTTATTCAGAAGAATAAGACTACTAACAACCTGACAACTACCATGATCTGAACCTACCTAATGGGAAACAGGGATGTCCTCCACAAAGCATGTTCACTGTGACCATATCCATTCAGGAGTCTTTTGATATTCTCTTTCAAGTTTGATTACTCTTTTTCCTCTGTTACCTCCAGTTATTTGAACCATTTACCATTTGTTTTGTTGAAGGTATTTGTGTATGAAAGGTAATTCTTTTTTAAAAGGCCCAAAACACTCATATTTCTGGCCAGTTAGTGTATATATATATATATATATATATAATCTGTGGGTTTCAAATCAACCTCCCAAAATATTTTCTAATCATTGTGTAATTATATCAATTAATAAGTCATTTGTTACACTATATTGCTTTGGGAGAAAGATTAAAGTGACATATAACACACTATGAAATTAGTTCAAATTATAGCGTCATTCAACAGAAATGGCATGTTCTCATGTCTCACATAGTCCCAAAGACTGGGATGGTGGCTTAGAAGGTATTGTTTGGGACATTCTAGATTCCATGTGTATTTTTTAGGTAACCATATCCCAGATACCAGTGTATAGGAATTTACAGAGACAGGTTTCAATGCACCATGTTCTGCTATCACCTTTCTGCCTCCCACAGGTACAACATGGTATTCAGCATTGGTCCTACCCAAACCAATGACAAAAGAAAGACAAATTCATTTTATGCCTATGATACCTGAGTCATTAGAAAACAGTGATTAAAGCCTCACCTTTCAGTGACAGCCTGGATTAGCATATTATTCTCATAAGTGTATTTTCCCAGCCTAGCCTTTCAATACACCTGGCCAGTGGCCTTTAAAAACACAAGATTTAGTAGTGACTAGAATAGTTAATAGTCCTTCCTTGGTGAGGGTACAAAACTTCTCTTAGCATTGTCAATGATTATGATGCTCCAGTAGAATAAGTATAAATTAGTTCGCTTACTTATAGCTTGTTTGGACATGCTACAGTGACTTCTGAATGAGCACTCCCTCTAGTGTAACGGGGTTTAACAAGTCTTTCTCAACACAATCAGGATCACACAGGAACATTCTCTCAAACAGACTCAATACCCAAAAGTATCTCCTTAAGTCTCCACAGAACAACTACAGTGGCAAGGTCACTGTTTCTTAAGCTTCCACATATGTTACTGCCATTTAACTAAGGGATTTCTGCGATTTGGAAATACAATCTACAATGAAAAATGCTGTGTTCCACATGCAGGTGTCAGTCGGATCTATTTTACCCTGAAATACAGCTCCATCTGAGTATACCATAATGCTTCTCACATACATCCCTTGTGTACCTCCAGAAGAGACTTCCTGGTAATTTTGGATCACTGGGTTCCATTTTAGCATTCTCTAAGCGCATTCCATGCACATTGACATTTGATGCAATCAAAGGGACAAATCAAGCTCTAATCTATTTGGCAGAAGGCAGCAATCTGCTTTCCATCATATGCAGGCAGCTGTTGCAGCAATGCATCACCATAGCTTAAGCACATGGACCACTGAAGCTCTGCTGTTTGGCATCCCTACACAATAAGATTCATTGGCTGTGATTCTCTCCGGTCAACTGAGAAACAAGCAGAATGGTAAATACAGCTTGTCGACAGTGAATGAATGAAAGCTGTAGTTAGGTGCAGTAAGCGGGTTCATGAGAGGATACTGTGTCTCCTCTTTTAACCTTTTCAGCCCAGAAAAAGAGTTCAGAAATTTCTCCTAGCATGTACTGTTAGTCAACACCAGACCAGCTCTTGTTGCAGATCTCACTGTGATAGCATCTCTCCTTGGTTTGCCAAGACATGCCTCTTGTATCCATTTCTTACCTGTTCATGCCTCCTTCCTTTTCCCCATGGTTGGGTTTGTCAGCTTAGATATACTGTTTAATCATAGCATAAGTACTAACAGATTTTTTCCTAATGCCTCTTATTGGCTGGCTCCTTAGAATAACTTATCAATCCATAAAATTTCCTCCATTCAAAAATATCTAGAATTAGTGATAGGCCACCAATTAATAATTTTAAAAATCCATGACAATACTGAGAGAATTTACTATAGGCCTATTACTAACATGTTCCTTTTCATAGTTTAAGAGAAATAGGATAGAATAATGGGATAATGAGTCAAATGAAAATATTCCAACAAAAACAGGCAGAAGTGCCAAATGTCAGCCTAATTCAGTTCTACACATGATCAAACGCTGTTATAATAATGGCTTATTTGTCATTTTAATTTCATTCAAAGTTTATGAAGGTTCTTCCCTCAAATAAATTTTTATTGATTATAAAATAAATATATAGGTTAAGATAAAACATTAAACCTTAATTATTTCTTCTGACATTCAACAACAGACATAAGAATTCTATGCGTTTTTGAAGAAGTTCCAAAGTAGATGACAAGGAACAGGATTAAAACTATGATTCTGGGAGTGCAGACACTGAAGTCCTTGCTTAATCTTTGCACTGAAGTGTTGGGAAGCTTTGGGCAAATCACCTACTGTTTCAGTGTTTGCTTCTCCATCTGGGAATTAGATTGGACTAGGATTTTTTTTCTCCTGTATTATTTGTGATTCTTTAGGAAGATACTCACCCTTGATGGCTTTCTCTTGCCTACAAAATCAAGTCCCAATCTTGGCACACAAGATATTTCATGCTCTGCTTCCAAAAAAAATTGCTCCATTTTGATTCTAGAAACCTTTTCCATAAAGAACCTGATAGTAACCATTTTTCAGCCAAGATAGTCTCCATCCTGACTACTTAAATCTGCCATTATAGTACAAAAGCAGCAATAGACAATAGTAAATGAATGTGGCCATGTTCCAGTCAAACTTTATGGCACTGAAATGTGAATTTCATCCCATTTTTCATGTCACAAAACATTATTCCTCTTTCAAATTTTTCATTTTGTACAGCTCATAGGGCATACAAAAATAGGCAGTATTCTGTCAGCCTCTAATGTTTACTGCTTACAGCACACTGAATATCTCGCCACTTCCCAAATAATTAAAATATTTTCAGGGTTCAAGGCCATGGCACATAATAATACCTTTGCGAGAACATCTTTTCTTCTACACCCTTGTTTTCTCCTGGTAAATTCCATCAAGGCTTGAGTACATATTGAATCTCTCCCCAAGTCTTCCCCTATAATCTTTCTGTTACAATAAGTGGCTCATATGACTCTCTCAATGGCTCATGCATAACTCTCTCTCACATCCAATCCATGACCAAATTTTTCCAGTACTCACTTAAAAAATATGTACCCCCCCTAAAAAATAAATAAACTAATATCATAAATCCTAAACTTCTCTCTATAATAGTCTGTGACACCATTCTCTCATCTGATCTATCCGAATTTCTCTCCCCTAGAGGTAAGAAGAGAACACCAAACCAGGGTGGTTTTCACACAGGAACCAGAGGGATTTTATAAAAATTAAACCCGGGTTATATTTTCTTCTGCTCAAACTCTCTAATGACTTCCTAGTTTGCTCAAAAGTAATGTTCTCACGTAGCCTAAAAGCCCTACCTGACACATAAACCCCCCACTTACCATCTCTCTGATCTCATTTCCTACTATTCTTCCTTCCACTGGCCCTACTGCTGCCATAGGGTTGCCTGGCTATTTTTGGAACATACTATATAAATTCCCACCTCATACCTGAAATTTCTTCCTACAGATATTTATAAGGATTGCTCACTTGCTTCAGGTCCTTGCTAAGAGAGCAAATTTTCAGAGGCCATTTCTAAATGCTCTCTTTAAAGTTTCAAGCTCCACCATCTCCAAAACTTCTTCCTGGTTCATTTTCTCCATCACACTATACCATTTGACACAGGATATGCTTTGCTTTTTGGTTTATCATCTGTCTCTCCCCACAAGCTTCAAGAAGTCAGGTAAATGTGCCTGTTTGTTCACTGCAGACAGACCCTTCAATGTCTCAATCAGCACCTATCACTTGGTAAATCTGTTGAACATTTACTATGTGCCAGATTCCACTACTAAATCCTCAATGCCAAATTCTTGTTTAAAATCTCAATGTTTTAAAAAATCTTTTTAAATAGAATAAAGTCTCCATGTTTTGAAGGTCCTTTCACAATTCATCATTTTAAGATATCCATTAAAACCAAGGAAAACCGTACTCAAATTGGGCCTGACCCTATCAAAAACTCACATTGGACTTTACTTCAGTACGAAACTTGCTATGAATACCAATGCCACATTTTTATGGCCTTCTAAGAAGGTTTTTTTTTTGGATGTCAGAAGCAGAAAAAGATAGTTGCTTCAAGTATTTAAATCAAAAGAAAATATGATGCATTTTAATTATTTTAAGGAGATAAAAGTATTCACTTAAGTTGCTTTTTTTGGCATACTGTCTTTGCTATAATCTAAAATATCAACTCACAGTTTTGCTATATTAAATCAGTATCACAAAATGTTACCCATATATGAAAGTCCTTAATCAAACTACTCACTCATTTACTGACTTTGAGGATATTTTATAAAAGCCTAATTAGCAAGTAAGTCATTTTACTACTAGCAAGGCATATATAGCTGTTGACCCTGAATAAAGAGCTATGTGCAAACTGGACTAAACCTGCAGTACATAAGCAAGCCAGTACTTTTAGATAGAAGTACTTTTG
>PVJN01013372.1:0-48930 GCA_004026805.1 Lasiurus borealis | reverse complement strand
TCCATCTTTGGCCTGCTAATTTGCATACTCACTCTGTATTGGCTGTGGGCACAGCGGAGGTATGGTCAATTTACATGTTTGTCTATTATTAGGTAAGACAGTGATAAATTTAAAAATCTAGCAAAAGGTAAAATTATGCTTTGTCTTTCTTTAGGGTCTCCCTGTGCTTAGCAAAGCCTTGGATACATAACTTCTCAAGATCAACATATCCAAAGCAAGAATTCATTGTTTTCTTGCCAAGCCACTATTATATTTTCATTTTCAACAAGTAGTCTCAAAGCCCTAACATTAGCAACATTTATGGTGTTTTTCCACTCTTTCCACTCTTCCCTCTCCTTTCCACATCTTTCAATCACCAGATCCTGTTGATTCCCCTGACTTTGAAATGCTCCCGTTCACTCCTGCTCTGCTTTTTAAAATTTAGATCTTCACAATTTCCTTTCCGGATGATCGCCTCAGTCTCCTGTCTGCTCTTTCCCATTTCAATTTCTCTTCATTGCATTATTCCATCTGTCGCCTAGTTACCAGAATGAGTCTTCTCAAATGGAATTCGAAAATGACTTTTTCTTACTTTAGGGTGAGCTATACTTTAAGCACGAGTCTGGGACCAAATTATCGGAGACAGACTCTCACAGTTGTTATCTCTGTGACCCCAGTGAAATGATCCCCTCGTTCCTTAGTCTCTTCATGCGGTGGCCGTGAGGATGCGCCTCTCAGATCTCTGACTGCAGGGAGCATAAATGGACTAGCGGTCCCAGATGGTATGCTCTGACATATCACCCCGCGTTCACACAGAGGCTGTGCATTCCACAGGCTCTGCTGATAAATGACTGGGAAGAGTAGGGCTACAACTGCAGCCTCTTGCTGGGTCAACGACTCCTCTGATCTCCTCTCCTCTGTCTTTGGCCTGAGCAATCCCCACTGGCTCCATGGAACTTCTTAGACTCATTAAAGTTTCCGACTCTTTCACTTAATATTCCTCCATTGCTTCCTTTGACCTTTGCAAAGGTTAGGCCAGCATTGTGGTCTGATCGCTCCCCTGGCCTCTCTTGACCCTCCTCCATTTTCCTTCCTGGGCATTTTCCTCATTAATCCCTGGCATGTTTAACTTGAGCTTGACATTTGCTTCTGCAGTGACCTTCCAATTCATCTGTAAAATAGATAATAATAATAATAATAATACCTACTTTTTGTGATTATTATGAGGATCAAATATTATATTGTTATTAAATGCAAGTCTGTAGCGTCTGTTTGGTGCATAACATAGTTTGCTGCTATTATCATCATTATGAATTTGCTACTCATTCAACATATCACACTCTTTCATGGAGCAATAATTGATGAAAGGATGTGTTATGGCTCTGCAAAAACAACAACTTTTCATTCCAACTATGCAAAATAGTACTTATCCTTAAGGGTCCACCTCAGAAATTATTATCTTTGCTATGCCTTCTTTAACTTACCTCCTTTTTTTTCTCCTAGAGTGCTATGTATTTCACTGTTCTACCACTTAAAATATCATTCATCCCATATAGTGTGGGCAACTAATAATTTAACTGTTGCTACAGCTAGAGCCTGCATAATTTAATGATGTTCTTTGTCACATATGTTTTTGGTGTCTGTAGTACTTTGCAGAAAATCTGACACATTTTAGTGGTTAACATAGTAGGTTTAAAAATGTATTGAGGAAAGAAATGCTTGTCCATATGCATTACTTGATTTGGTAGTAATACAGGAATCTAAGAAGCCACTTTATTATTATTCACCTTGGGGTGTCTTAACTTCCTTTACTTAACTGGAATCTTAACAGTTGGAACTTCTTAAATGTTTCAGTATCAACCAAGTTGAATAGCTGTCCTTGGTTTTAGTGCTAAGGTATCTCTAATGAAAAATACATGCTATTCTTTCATAAATCACTTCGTCCTTCTATAGGCTATAACAGGCTGTAATTCTGAACTAAAGTCAAGCAGACAGTACCAAAATTTCAGTTACTCTTAGTTTGGTATTTTTTAACTTGATTCCTCCACAAGGAAAATAATGAGAAGAGTATTGAGAAGCTAAGGCTGAGGCAGTGTAACTCCTTCACATCTGTCTAAATCCTGCAACCCATATTCCTGTTCAGCTGATTCTACTTTTAGTCTGTGTATTCACAGACCTAATTATACCTTCTTATACCTGCATTGGCAGATGAGTAATGATACTTATAATAAACTTCCCATTTATATTTAGTCATTAAACAAATATTTACTGAGCACCTACCTGGCACAGGTCTAAGCACTCAGGCAATATTAACACCAAAACAGACTAAAAAACAAAGGAAAAGAAAACAAAAATAACTCATCCAAACTAAAATTCTGTTGTCTTCATGGAGGTTACATACAGGTTGGTAGAGACAGATAATAAATAAAATAAATATATAGGGTATAATATGATCAGTACTATGGAGAAGAGTAGAAAAGTAAAGCAAAAAAGGAATACAAATTCTTAAGGGTCCAGGGAATGTAATAATTTTAAAATACAGTGATAAAGGAAAGCTTCATTAGGTAGAGGGCATTTAAAAAATACCTGAAGTCCTATCTAATAAAAGAGAAACATACAAATTGACTATACCTCCACTATGCTCACAACCATGCCCACCAGCCAATCAGGAGTGAGTATGCAAATTAACCCAACAAATAGGACAGCAGCCATAGAGGCTTGGGTTGCCCCTAGCGATGGAGAAAGCCAAGCTTCCCGCCCACCCTGGCTGGCCCTGGCTTCTGCTCAAGGCTACAAAGTTTCAATTATAGAAGATAAATAAATCCCAGGTACTAGGGCCTCTGCTTGGGTTTCTGAGAGGTGTGGCCAGACTGCAAACTACCACAGGCCCCTTGCCTAGGCTGTCCCACAACCCAACAAAACCCCCACCCTGATCCAGGACACCCTTTAGGGCAAACCAGTCAGCCCCTACCCATGTACCAGACCTCTATCCTATCTAATAAAAGAATAATATGCAAATTGACCATCACTCCAACACACAAGATGGCTGTCCCCATGTAGTCAAATATGGTTGCCCCATGTGGACAGAAGATGGCTACCACAAGATGGAAACCACAAGATGACAAGCAGGGAGGGCAATTGGGAGGGATCAGGCCTGCAAGAGAGGGCAGTTGTGGGTGATCAGGCCAACAGGGGAGGACAGTTGGGAGGGACCAAGGACTGCAAGAGAGGGCAATTGGGGTTGATCAAGCCTGTGGAGGAGGACAGTTAGGGGTGACCAGGCTGGCAAAAAAAGAGGGCAGTTGGAGGCAACCGGGCCTTAGGGAAGGGCAGTTGGGGGAGACCCAGACCTGCAGGGGAGAGTAGTTGAAGAGGACCAGGCCTGGGAAGAAGGTCAGTTGGGGAAGACCAGGCTTGCAGGAGAGGGCAGTTAGAGGTAACCAGGCCTGCAGGGGATGGCACTTTGGGTGACCAGGCCTGCAGAGAAGGACAGTTAGGGGCAATCAGGCTGGCAAGAGAGCAGTTAAGCATTGATCAGGCTGGCAGGGGTGTGATTAGAGGGTGATCAGGCTGAAAGTGGTTAGGGGCAATCAGCAAGTCAGGCAGGCAGTTGGGAGTCAGCATTTTAGTTTGAGAGCAGTTGGGAGCCAGCATTCTGGATTGGGAGAGGGATGTCCAACTGCCCATTTAGGCCTGATCCTACCAGGCAGTCAGACATTCCTTGAGGGGTCCCAGATTGGAGAGGTGCAGGCTGGGCTGAGGAACACCCCTCCCCCCGCCCTCGTGCACAAATTTTGTGCATCAGGCCCCTAGTAGTTAAATAAGTGAACCAGTAGTTGTCATCGGAATGACATACCAGACAGAACAAAGATCAAGTGCTGAGTTTGTATGATAGAAACCTATCTGAAATAGTCCAGTAACAACAGGAATTTGTGGTTGTTGGAACAGGAATATCAAAAAGAGAAAGTGATAGAGTTGAGGTCATAGAGATAATAAAATAAAACCGAGGACATGCTAAAGATTCTGCACTGTATCCTGAATAAGATGAAGAGATACCAGAAGATTTTAATATATTTTCAAAGGTTTCTGTGTACCCAACTAGAGTCAAAGACCTTTATATAGTGTTGTGTTCTCAATAGGAATAACCCAGATGTCTAGGAACCAAGGGCTAAAAACAGGCATGGCACTCTTAGCATCACTCCTAGTGATTCATTTGGAGAATCTGAGCTTCCTATTCCTGCAGTTGTAGACTCTGACTTGTTACAGCTCCTAATTCCTAAAGGGGAACACTTCCATAAAGGGACAAACAAGAGTTATAGAATGAGCTGTGGTTATGCCTGGGCACTTTAGGTTTCTTGGATCCTAGGACCAGCAGGCAAAAAGAAGAGTCACTGTCTTTATAGAGATCATTGATCCTGGTCATGAGGAGAAGGTAGAGCTTCTTTTATACCAGTGAGCTAAGTAGGACTATGTTTGGGGTCCAGGTGATCCATTACCCTATGGCAGTGGTCGGCAAACCCATTAGTCAACAGAGCCAAATATCAACAATACAAGGATTGAAATTTCTTTGGAGAGCCCATTTTTTTAAACTTAAAGTTATTCTAATGCCACTTCTTCAAAATAGACTCACCCAGACCATGGTATTTTGTGGAAAAGTCACACTCAAGGGGCCAAAGAGCCGCATGTGGCTTGCAAGCCACAGTTTGCCGACCACTGCCCTATGGTGATGATAAATAGATAAGAGCAGAAACTCTGGCCAGGCAAGGGAGGAGTAACCAGGAGCTCATATTCTCCAGAGGGTGGTCTGTGTCTTATCATAATGTAAACCTCCAAGCCCAGCAGTGGTGGTAGCTGAAGGTAAAGATGCTATAGGTTGGATAATTGAGAATGGAGATGATCAGTATCAGTATTGTCCTGAGACTAACTGCTGCAGTCAGAGTTGTAGCTTATCTCACTAACATTCTTCTTTTAAGTTACCTCTCCAGAATTTTTAACAGGCTCAATAAATATTATATGAGTCACACAAGAGGTAGACTTGGGAAAACACAGTGATGTACCATCCAAATATATCTTCAAAGAAGGACTTATTCCTTAGCTTCTGGCCATGCTCTGAGTAGATAGCTTTCAGGGTCAGAACCTTCAGTCTTGCCTCAAGAGATCCATCTTGCTCAAAGTCATGGTCTTCCCAGAAAACCTATATTCAGGCTGATTGAGGTGTAAGTACAAGAGTAGCTCAGTCTATTGTGAGGCGCTCTAACAGAGAATCCACCCCCCACCAAGCTATCTGTGGGATGAACTCAGTTTATCAGGCCTACAGTCTCAGTTCTACCTGATTCTGCTTCCTTCTCCTCCATTCCATGGGTATTGTTCTCAAGGACACTCTAATAAACATTCTGCTTAGAAACTTTGAGTCTGTTTCTTAAGAAATTCAAGCTGTGACAGACAGTGGGTGGTTATTTTCTTTTGTTGAATACTCAGATTGTTTTCAATATTTACATCCTAGAGGTGAATGGCTGAGTTGAGACTGGAGATAGCTCAATTGGCCCAGTCTAAAATAGCTAGAAAATGTGGGATATCCTGGGGATGATTTTAGAGGGAAAAATAGGAGACCAGAGAAGGAGAGGTAAATCAGATTATGGTATGAGACTGGGACTATATATGGTGTGGAATAAGCCACTGAAAAATTGTGGTGACCTGGCCAAAGGAATTGCTTTTAGTAACAAGGATATCTGACATGCAAATTTAGACAGTTTGTTTAATCATATGTAAATTATTCCTTCATCTTTAATAACTAGTAATGTTTTTCATGTACAGAAGCTTTTCATAGTAATTTTTTGGGGGAAAAGGGTCATATCTGGATTAATAAAGTATAGGACAGGGAGAAAGCTGATCCATTAATATATCACATTTATTGAAGTCAGGAGCTCAGAGTTATAGGTGACTGTCCTATCTAATAAAAGAGAAACATGCAAATTGACAGTACCTCCACTATGCCCACCAGCCACACTCATCAGCCAATCAGGAGCAGGTATGCAAATTAACCCAACCAATATGGTGGTTAATTTGCATATCCTAATGCAGAGAGAGGACTGAAGACAGCTTAGAAGGAAGCCAAGTGCTGCAGAAGGGAGAGAAGCTGCAAAGAAGCAAGCAAGCGGGGCTAGGAAGAAGGGAGGGAAGCAGGCAGGGCAGTGGAGACCACTACAGGAAGCCCTCTTCTTGCAGGAATCTTCCTGCAATGGGCTTCTAGTAGTAACATAAGCACCCATGACAGTGCTGGAATGTAATCTTACGTATAAGATTAAATTTTATTCAGTATTGGAATTATATCTGTTTACTTAGTTGTCCTATCTTCTATACTGTGTTTCCTTATGGACAGGGATGGTGTCCTTCATACAACACATTGTCATGTCACTAATTAACACTCGTTGAATGTTTGTGTAATAAATCTATATGGGCATAAACGAATATATTTTGTTGTACAAACATCTGCCTCCCCATTGAAATTTTTCCTTTACAATACTCTTCATTCTCTGGGTGCAATGGGAAAACAGAAAATAGATTTGGTAAAGACAAGATATTATTTTTCTCTGCATTAAAAAGAACATGAAAACTATATAAGGATAGAATAGTGTCTCAGCTATGGTAATCCCTTTGTCCCTGAGGTGCTCAAAAACAAGAGAAATCACGATTTGGTGGAATATGGCATTTGGATTCAAACATTGGATAAAGTTTGGACCAGAATAGATGGTCTTTAAGAGCTATTCATTTACAAGAATTTGCAATTTTATGATTCCACTAGTGGCATGGTGCATGCAATTTGTGCCTGGTGTATGGGTGGGGGTCAGCTGATTTACCTTGAAGAGTGTCCTGGATCAGGGTAGAGGCTCCCTTGGGGGGGTGAGGTGGCCTGGGTGAGGGGCCTGTGGTGGTTTTCAGGCCAGCCACACCCCCATTGGGGTGGGGGTCCCCACTGGGGATGGTGCCAGCCTGGGTGAGGGGCTGGGGCAGTTTGCAGGCCCCTCCTTCAGCAGCTGGCCTGGGCGACCCAAGCTTCCCACACTCTCAGGCCAGCTCTGTGGCCACTTCCCACAGGCCCCTCCTTTGGCAGCCGGCCCAGGCAGGTGGGAAGCTAGGCTTCCTCTGTCACCGGGGGCAATCCAAGCCTCTCTCCCGCTCTGACTGGATCCATGGCCACTGCCATCTTTGTCCCGGAAAATTTTCATTTTCCCTCCTGATTGGCTGTGGGAATCGCAGAGGGATGGTCAATTACCATATTTCTCTCTTATTAGTATATAGATAATACGATGTTTGCTATCTTGTCAAATAATCAAACATTTTCCTGTGGGAAAAGAATTGGTTTGGAATGAGATAAATTCCTATAGAGCTCCGCCTATACTGGGAACTCAGACTTACACTGAGCCAGATGCTTCTCCCATTCACTTTCCATTTAGGTGGCATTTTCAAATATAGAAAACAATTTTGTAAACTCCCTGCCATTTCTGTTCTGCTCAGGCTCTGCGGAGGCCCAAGTAATTTATAGGAAAACAGCACCTATGGAATGGCTTTCACAATACTGAGAAATTTCAACCGAAGGGCATCTACCTCGCAGAAGTGAAATGCAAAGAAAATTCTCTCTCCATTTCCATAAATTGATTGCTGAATACACTCACAAACTATTTTCTTGTCCCATAAAAGCACTAAACCAGATGTAAACATTTCACACCAGGCAAAAATAAGAATGGTAGGTTCAAATTCACACAGAAGGAAGAAATTCTAGTGTTCAAGTATTCTGAGGATTTATCCAACTAGGTTGATTCATTACTACAACATAATTTTGTGTTGTACTCATTCACTCGTTGATCAATTATTAATTCATTTAGTACATGTATATCATAAATCATCATAATAAATACATATTTTATTGGTGGTACACAGTGGACTTTTAGTTCTACATGGAAGGTTAAACATATGAGTTTTTCTCTGCTTTCATCTAAATTTGGCATTGACAAACTATGGCCTTGTTTTCTAAAGAAAATTTTATTGGAATACAGCCACAACTATTTATTTATTTGTGTATTTTTGTGGGGTTATTTATTTTTCTATTTGGCTCTGTTTTTTCTCTCTGTGTTTCATTTTGGAGAGTTTCTAATGTTAAGTTGTCATGTTTACTAATATTTTCTTCTGTGATATTTAATCTGCTATTGGTCCCATTCATTGAATTTTTCCATTTTACACTTAATTGTTTCATATCTTGAACTTGGATTCAGATTTTGTATATCTTTGATTGATTTAGTGTCATTCTCTCTAAGGTGCTTCTGCTTAATTTAGCATCCATCATTTCTAGGTCAGTTTAGATTTATTGGCCTTTTTTCTTTATTATGTGTCTTATTTTCTTGCTTCTTTGCCTTCCTGGTACATTTTAACTGGGTAAATTTTATTTTATTGGGTAATGAGTACTTTTATAAGTCCTGAAAATATTAACTATACAGGGCCAAGATGTACCTTTCTGCCAAAAAAAAGACTAAATATATGAAGCAATATTTTTAAAGACACTGGGCATGAAGCAAGAAAAGACAGCAACCCCTGTAAAAGGCACACCAGCGAAGCAGAGCAGAAATGGTGGTCTTGGCATAGTAATGGTTATTGGAAAAGAGCTTGGCGCCATGCTAAGGACTGGAACATTCTTCAGTCCAAAATTTTTTCATCTCATGTACAGAAATGTTGACATTCACCTCTGGCTGTAAGAAATGTATCTGTTTTTTGCTGAGCAAAAAACAAACCAACACACACACACACACACACACACACACACACACACACCCCACCACCACCACCACCACCAACAACAACAACGACAACAACAGAGTGAAAAAGTTAGGAAGGAACTTTCTTATAAGTTACTGTTCCAAAGATGGTGTTTAAGACAAATGATAGAAAAATACCTGGATGTATAAAGAGGATACTCTATATATATTTGATAGTTGCTAAGAGCAGATCTTATAATTCTCATAAGAATACAAATTTATAACTATGCATAGTGATAGATTAGATTTACTGTGCTAATTATTTTGCAATAAATATATGCATTGTATCACTGTTGTATGCCTCATGCTCAGTATCAATCAATCAGTCAAGAAACAAATACTTGTCGTGGGGTGGAAAGAGGATTTGAGAGGGAAAGAAAGACAATGTTTGGGAAAAAATTTTTAAAAGATTATAAAATGCCTAAGAGATCATTTTCAGACTTCTGGCTAGATAATCAGAAAAGTAAAAACCTTAGAAACATTTCATTTTTCATTTTTTTAAGAATAATTCAATCCACATAATGTGTTATTTTTGAGGTGTGTAGACAACCTACTCAAAAGAATAGCTGATTTTATTTTGGACGTGAAGATAAATAGCTAAGAAGGGTTCATCAGGTTCCTTAAATGGGAATGATCACTCCTAAAGAATAACCTACTATCCATTGGAGAACCACATTTACTTCTTAAAATCCTCAGCAGTTTTGCAGAGATCTGCAGGTTCCTTATGATCTCTAATAGCTTCTGATTAAACTGTTTAAAAAAAAAAACAGTTAATGTGGAATTAAAAAAATCACCAATGCACAATGACACTGTGACATATTTCACATGTTGTGCACAGAGAATACAGAAGCTATAGACACCTGCTCTATGGCATGCTGTTCCACCTGCAATGCAAACCCTTCTAGAATGGACCTCTGAGACCCGAAATGGTTTAGTATGTAGTGAGTGTCTGGTTCTGGTACAGAGAGGTTCTGGATGACTTTGCCAAAGTGTCTGCATAAAAGAAGACCTTTAAAACTCCTTCTCCCTATGAGTTATTATGTTTATGATAATGTGGGCAAGTGTATAGAGACATCATAAGAACACACACCATAATTTCATGTTGTTTGCCCAGTGTAAGTCCATGCAATTCATTTACTCCATCATCAATAAATTATTGAGTTACAGAGTGTGCACCACTCTAGCACTAACTTCCCTGCCTTTCTCTTTCTCCTGGTCATTGTATTGTGCCCATCAAGATAATTCAGGATAATTCTTCCATCTCAAGGTTCTTAGTCACACCTAAAAAGTTTCATTTGCTATATAAGATACTAGAGGCCCAGTGAACGAAATTTGTGCATTGGGGGAGGGGCGGTGAATGTGGGAATGTGTCCCTCAGACCAGCCTGCACCCTCCCCAGTCTGGGAGCCCTCTCACAATCCAGGACTGCTGGCTCCCAACCAGTTGCCTCTTTGTCTGGCTGCCTGCCTGGTTGTTTTTAACCACTCCCCTGCCAGCCTGATCAATGCCTAACTGTTTCTCTGACAGCCTGATTGCCTCTAACTTCCCTCCTCTGCTGGTCTGGTCACCTAACTGCCCTCCCCTGTTGGCCCGGTCGCCTGAAACTGCCCTCTCCTGCTGGCTCGGGCACCCCTAATTGCCCTCCCTTGTCAACCTGGTTGTCCCTAATTGCCCTCCTCTAACAACCTGGTCACCCCTAACTGCCCTCCGCTGCTGGCCTGGTCACCCCTAACTGTCCTCCCTTGTAGGCCTGGTCCCCCGCAACTGTCCTCCCCTGCTGGCTTGGTTTCCCCAACAGCCCACTCCTACAGGCCTGTTCCCCGCCAACTGCCCTCTCCTAAAGGCCTGAGTCACCCCTAACTATTCTCTCCTGCAGGCCTAGTCCTCCCCAAATGCCCTCTGCTGCTGGCCTGGTCACCCCCAACTGCCTTCCCCTGCAGGCCTGATCTCCTCCCAACTGCCCTCCTCTGCCATCCTGGTCACCCCTAAATGCCCTCCCTAGCTGGCCTGATCACCCCAAACTGTCCTCTCTTGCAGTCCTGGTCCCTCCTAACTGCCTTCCCCTGCTGGCCATCTTGTGGAGGCCATCTTGTGTCCACAGGGGTGCAGCCATCTTTGACAACATAGGGACAGCCATCTTGTGTGCTGGAGTGATGGTCAATTTGCATATTTACTCTTTATTACATAGGATTGTGTTGAAGGATGCTGGGGAGTAAGACACATATTTTGTGGTCTCTATCGTTCTATTACAACAACTTTCTGACTTGTCAATATATTTCAGAATTTAAAATGTGTTCTTTTTATTTATTTTTTTATAATTTTTTACATGTGTTTTTATTCTCCCATTAGCCCCTCCTCCCCTCATGCCCCAGCACCCTGTTGTCTGTGTCCATTGATTAGGCTCATATGCATGCATGCAAGTTTCTCTGTTGATTTCTCCCCCTTACTCCCACCAACCCTCACCTTCCCTGAGGTTTGATTTTCTGATAAACGTTTCTCAGTCTCTGGATCTATTCTTATTCATCAGTCTGTATCATTCATTATATTCCACAAATGAGTGAGATAATATGGTATTTATCTTCCTCTGCCTGGCTTATTTCACTTAGCATAATACTTTCCACCTCCATCCATGTTGTTGCAAATGGTAGGACTTCCTTCTTTTATATACAGCATAGTATTCCATTGTGCAGATGTACCACAGTTTTCTAATCCACTCATCTGCTGATGGGCACTTAGACTGTTTCTAAATCTTAGCTATAGTGAATTGTGCTGCTATGAACATAGGGCTGCATATATCCTTTCTGATTCGTGTTTCTAGTTTCTTGGGATATATTCCTAGAAGTGGGGTCACTGGGTCAAATGGGAGTTACATTTTTAGTTTTTTGAGAAAACTCCATACTGTTCTCCACAGTGGCTGCACCAGTCTGCATTCCCACAAGCAGTGCAAAAGAGATCCTTTTTCTCTGCATCCTTGCCAACACTTGTTGTCTGTTGATTTGTTGATGATAGCCATTCTAACCATTCTGTGAGATGGTACTCCGTATTTACCAAGAAAGTAATGCAGAATTAATTATATATTTACTTGTTTACACATTTATTATTTCTTTACTTCTACTCAAATGTAAATTCTTTAAAGGAAGAAATTTTGCTACATAGATCATTGTTCAAACTGGAGCTCCTTGTATAGTACCTGAATTTACTAGGACCATAACAAATAAATATTTGTAGAATGAGTGAATGGAATGAGTAAATATAGTCATTAAAAAGAATGAAGTTTATATAAGTACACTGAGATAGAAAAATGCCTAAGATGAATTGTTGTATGAATGAAAGGGCAAGATGTATATGTAAATATATTATTTCTCGAATAACAATTCATAATTGCTCTCTCTGTACACACACACACACACACACACACAGATACACACAGAGATGCCTATATATATTGCAACTGTATACAAAAGTATCTAGAAATATAAATGCAATTATATGAATTGTGGTTTGTTTTTTCACTTTGTACTGTAATTGAAACTTTTCTTACTTTTGCGATTTAAAAAAAAATCACCATGTTATATAATCCAGCAAATCTGTTTCTAACTATATAGTCAAAATAAATGAATAAATATACCCACAAAATAATTTTACAAAATCATCCAAGGTTTGCTAGTCATAATTGCTAAAATATGGAAACAACCCAATTGTCCATAAGTAGGGAAATGGATAAACACATGGTAGAACATTTATCCAATGGAAAACCAATAAAAACAAATCACCAATGCACATTACAATATGGATGATGTTAAAAAAAAACGTGTTGAGTGAAAGAAGACAGATGCAAAAAAATACCTGTTGTGTAATGTCATTTATCTAAAGTTTAGGAACAGGCAGAGCTAATCAAGGATGATGGGGATTGGAATAATGATTGCTTTTTAGGGGGATTAAATGAAAAGGGCAGACAGGGACTTTCGGATTGCAATGTTCTGTATCTTAACCAGGTCGGGTTACATTGGTTCATGCATTGGAAAAACGCATTATGGCTGTACTTTTATGATTATGTGTTTTAGTGCAGATAAATTATGCCTCAATAAATTACTCTGAGCATTAAAAAATTGCTAATGCAGAAAAATTCGGCCTCGCTGATTTTCTCATTTCAGTATTTATGAATAAAATAGTCAACAGTCTGTACTTCTCTTTTTGCCTTGCATTTACCCTACTGCGTTCCAATCACAGTCCCTTTACACTTCTCCTCATGAAGAAAAAGAACAACTTGTTTTTAATGACCCATAAGCAAATTCCTCCATATAAAACATGCAGGAAGTCTTTGGAATTATACATATTTGAACAAGAGAGCATTTGGGTCTAATGTATGCAATTCACTATAACACAATGCCTCATGTCTAGGGAATATATTAGCAAAAATTACTTTTTATTACAAAGCAGGATGCCTTCAAGAAATTCTTTATAATTCGTTAAAATGGTAACAAAGTGTGCTGTATTTTGTTGTGGTTGCTGCATTTTCCAGAAATGACACACCTTACATTGAATGAATCTATAATTGTTGGCTATTCCTTTTTTCCAGTTGAACAGCACTTTTGAGACTGTGCTCTCCTGAGAGGTCATGAAAAGAAAATTGGAAATATCATATATCTGCTGACATGGCACAGAAAGGTCCTTTCTTTTATATTTTCTTTTTTTTTTACCTCTGAATAAAGGCAAAAGGCTCTTTAATGACCAAAATGCTTCCTTTGGGTTCTCTCTTACGAATGGAAACCATTTATCTCATAATTTGAGGCAACATGTCTTACAAATAAAGGTTGAGGTCAGAGGTAGTAGTTTTGTTATTTTGTGAACATGAGAAATCTATTGACTTCTTACTTACATCAAATACATATCTTGAAAACACTATACATCCCACTTTTATATTCTATCACTGTGTTCTCACTTTTGAAGAGAAACATTTGAAGGAATTGTCACCAGCTTTGTGGGTTTAGTGCTGGACTTATTGTTAAAATGGCAAGCCTTACTTATGACCTCACGCCCAGTATGCATACTTCTTCTTCTCATTGTTTGGAAGCCGAAATTTTATGAGGCCTATAAAAGTTTAACAAAAGTCACAGTCTGGACACAGAAAAAAAATCCTTCAATTTTAATTAGTTCCTGAGATGCCTTTTTTTTTTTTTTAATCTATGGAACAGCTTAATGCCCTTTAATGCAAATGGAAATCCCATAATGAACTAATTGGGAATTCTCTTGTGGAAGTACTTATTAGCTCATACAATTTGGGGGAATCTTTTTTCTTTCCTTTTCCCTTTCAACTTCTAAGTCATATCACTCATGACCAACTTCCTAGTAGAGTGTTTGGCAAACTGCGCCTCGCGAGCCACATGAGGCTCTTTGGCCCCATGAGTGTGGCTCTTCAACAAAATACCACAGCCTGAGGGAGTCTATTTTGAAGAAGTGGTGTTAGAAGTTTAAGATTAAATAATTTGGCTCTCAAAAGAAATTTCAGTCGTTGTACTGTTGATATTTAACTCTGTTGACTAATGAGTTTGCCGACCACTGGTATATGAAAATTCCCCAACTTGTTTTAGGAATAAAGTAAAGCTTGATATTAAAACTTCATAAATATTTCACTAAGAAATTGAAACATATTAATTTTACCTGTATGTATAAATGTTAAAACTAGTAAAAATTATCTAATAAAATAAAAATTTCTAAAGACTAATAATATACAATTACCAATATTACAGAAATATCCAATATCAGAAAATCAATGCTAATAATTAATCATGACAAAGAATATCAAAGGAAAAGAAAGATATGAATCTATTAATAAAGTCATTGGAAAAAAAATCTCTACATAAAATAAAAAATAGAAGAAATTATTTACCACACAAAAATTATTTTCTAATAGCAAACATCAAGTTAAATGGGAATATGCTCAAAAGAACTTCTATAACTAATCATTAGGAAGAGATGTCAGATACTGCATTGTTTAGGAGATATTAGCTTATATTGTCTGATTAAAGGATTTCGAAAGGAAATAAAGGGTAAAGAAAGGAAGGGAGGAAGAAAAGCCCTTGGAAAACAAAATCAAATATTTCATATAATAAAGAAGTAGAGTTTGGATGTGGAGACTGTGCCATCTTGAAAGGGAGGATGGATTTTATTAGAAACCTGAGAATCTATAACTACGGCACCCACCAAGCAGCTGAAAATCCCAAAACACCGGTCCCCAATTGGCACAATCATGCGGATTTAGAGGAGCTCTCTACTTTACAATGGAAAGGTCAGCTTTCGCCTGAGATGAGGAGAGAGAGAACTACATAATCAGACACCCAGAGAAGAGAGACCATGGAGAGACAAAGAAACAGCCCACATATCAAAGAAAAGCAGGCATCACCAGAAAAGGAAGTAAGTAAAATTGAGCCAAGCAACATGCCAGAGAAAGAATTCAGAGAAATGATCATAAGTTGGCTGAAAAGAATGGAAGAAAAATTCGACAATATAACTAAGAGACTAAAAAAGCAATTCCATTACTATTGCACCAAAAAAATTTAAGATACTTAGGAATAAACTTAACTAAGTAGGCAAAAGACCTATAAGTGGAGAACTACAGGACACTGAAAAAAAGAGATAGAGGAAAATGTAAACAGATGGAAGAACATACCATGTTCATGGATTGGTAGAATCAATATCATTAAAATGTCCAAAGCAATCTATAGATTCAATGCACACCCCATTAAAATACCAACTACATATTTTACAGACCTAGAAAGAACTCTTCAAAAATTCATCTGGAATAAAAAAAGACCCTGAGTAGTCACAGCAGTTCTGAGAAAGAACAAAGTAGGTGGGATCTCAATATAGATTTCAAGCTGTATTACAAAGCCACTGTTCTCAAAACACCTGGTACGGGCACAAGAACAGACATATAAACCAAAGGAATAGAATAGAGAATCCATGTATCAACCCAAACCACTAAGCTCAATTAATATTTGACAAAGGAGGCATGAACATACAATGGAGTGAAGACAATCTCTTCAATAAATGATGTTAGAAAAATTGGACAGATACATGCCAAAAAATAATGAAACTAGATCACCAACTTACACCATACACAAAAATAAACTCAAAATGGATATAGTACTTAAACATAAGAGAAGAAACCATAAAAATACTAGAGGAATCCACAGGCAGCAAAATATCAGACTTATGCCGAAGGCACTTCTTTACTGATACTGCTCCTAGGGTAATGGAAGCTAAATAGAAAATGAACAAATGGGACTACATCAAAATAAAAGGCCTTTGCACAGCAAAAGAAACCATCAACCAAACAATAAGAAAGCCCACTGTATGGGAGAACATATTTGCAAATGTGATCACTGATAAAGGTTTAATCTCCAACATCTAGAATTGGAGCCAGGCTCACCTGGCTCAACTTATACAACTTAATAAAAGGAAGATAAATGATCCAATAAAAAAATGGGCAATGGACCTAAATAGAACCTTTTCAAAAGAAGACAGAAGGAGGGCCAAGAAACATATGAAAACATGCTCAAAGTCTCTAATTTTCCAAAAGATGCAAATCAAAATGACAATGCGATACCATCTCACAACTGTCAGAATGGCTATCATCAACAATCAACAAACGACAAATGTTGGTGAGGACTCGGAGAAAAAGGCACCCTCATGCATTGCTGGTGGGAATGCAGACTGGGGCAGCCACTGTAGAGAACAGTATGGAGTTTCCTCAAAAAAACTAAAAATGGAACTCCCATTTGATCCAGTAATCCCACTCCTAGGAATATATCCCAAGAAACTAGAAACACCAATCAGAAAGAATATATGCACCCCTATGTTCATAGTAGCACAATTTACAATAGTTAAGATTTGGAAACAACCTAGGTGCCTGTCAGCAGATGATTGGATCAGAAAACTATGGTACATCTACACAATGGAATACTATGCTTTCATAAAAAAAGAAGGAATTGTTACCATTTGCAGCAACCTGGATGGAACTGGATGCTAAGTGAAATAAGCCAGTCAATGAAAGAATAATATCACATGATCTTACTCATTTATGGATAATAAAGAACATTATAAACTGATGAATAAAAGATAGATACAGAGGCATTAAAGCATCAAACAGACTGTCAAACTACAGCAGGAAGGTCAGGGAGAGGTGAGATAGATAAGAAATCAACTGAAGGACTTGTATGTATGCTTATAAGCATAACCAATGAACACAGGACACTGGAGGGTGAGGGCACGTATGGGAGAGGGGTGGAGGCAATGGGAAGATATTTACACATGTAATACATTAATTAAAAAAGGGAAAAAATAAAAAAAGATTAATAAAAAAGTAGAGGATAAGATACCTGAATTCAACATAAGTATACAAAATTATTTTCTATTACACTAGTAATATCCAGTTAGAAAAGAAAAATTAAAAAATAAATACCAGTTACAATGGACATAACCTCTAAGCACCAGAGAATAAATTCAACAAGAAAACTACAAAATCTATATGTAAAACAACTAACATGTTTTTGTTGGACATAAAATAAGACCTGACCTGATGGAGAGAAACTATTTATCCCTCTATAGCAAAATCTCATATCATATTAACTAGAGGCCGGTGCATGAAATTTGTGCCTGAAGTGGAGGGGTGTCCCTCAGCCCAGCCTGCACCCTCTCCAATCTGGGTGCCCTCAGGGGATGTCTGTCTGCCAGTTTAAGCCTAACTTGTGCAATCAGGTCTAAACCTGAAGTTGGACATCCCTCTCACCATCCTGGACTGCTGGCTCCCAACCATTCACCTGCCTGCCAGCCTGATCATCCCCTAACCACTCACTCCCCTGCCAGCCTGATCAATGCCTAAATGCTGGCCCAATTGCCCCCCCATGCCCTCTTCTGCTGTCCTGGCCACCCCTAACTGCCCTCCCTTGCCAGCCATCTTGTGGTGGCCATCTTTGACCACATTGGAGCGGCCATCTTGTGCAAGGTTGATGGTCAATTGGCATATTACCTCTTTGTTATATAGGATGTCAATCATTTCAAAAATTAATGAGCATTTGTAAGTTTAACTAGAATGCTATTTTAAGTTGCTTACAACAATTTAAAAATTAATACATAGCCAAAGCCTTGCAGGAATCCCATAAGCACCCATTGTCAGTGGTTGGGTTGCCATGACGAAGACAGAAGCTGAGTGAGACTTGTCTTCAGGGTGCTGGAGAGCCAAGCCAGGCTCGTCCCTGAGACTTGAGCCTTGAACTGTGTGAAGATGTGTACACAACCAGAATGAGCAGAGTATTTGTAGTCAGAATTGCTGAATGACAGAATACTTATGCCCTCTCAATGGGAGAAATAACAATGGTTTGTTTCACATCAGTGTTTGAGTTTAAAAGATGATATATGTAAGATATGTATAGACATGTATATATCATACACATCCTATATAATAAAAGGGTGATATGTAAGTCAACTGAACAGCAGACCAACTGGTTGCTATGAAGCTCACTGACCACTAGGGGGCAGATGCTCCATGCAGGAGCTTCCCTCTGGTGGTCAGTGTGCTCCCATAGGGGGAGTGCCTCAGCCAGAAGCTGGGCTGAGGGACACCCCCCGAGGGCTCCTGGACTGCAAAAGGGCACAGGCCGAGCTGAGGGATCCTCCCCCCCCTCCCCCCAGTGCACAAATGTCATGCACTGGGCCTCTAGTTTAGGTATAACTAATCTCATGGACAATAATATTTAGCACGTAATACTTGGAGACATAGGTCGAAGGGCTTTGTGAATATTAACATTTTAATTCCTCCTGAAAATACCCCAGGATGCAGTTACTTTTGTTCTATCCATTCTACAAATGTCAAAACTGGCAGAGAAATATGAAGGAATTCCCTCAAAGCCAAGAGCCACCAAAAACTAAAGATGGGCTGAAACCAATTTGGCTCAGTGGATAGAGCATCAGCCTGCAGACTGAAGGGTTCCATGTTCAATTCCGGTCAAGGGCATGTATCTTGGTTGTGTGCAGGAGGCGGCTTATCGATGTCTCTCTCTCATCGATGTTTCTAACTCTCTATCCCTCTCTCTTCCTCTCTGTGAAAAATCAATAAAATATATTAGAAAAAAAACAACAACAACTAAAGCTGGAATTTGGCAGCAAATTATACCCTTAAATAGTATGCTATTATTGCTTTTCTTGCTGGGTTTACAATTAATTGTGTTTGCAATAACAGCTTAGCCAATAGAGTTTAACTAATTATAACAATCTAACAGAAGCTTCCTAATTTTCAAAAAAATCTAAATTTATCCTATTTTGCAGAAACCATAATCTGGAAATATTTTATGATTTCTATTTAGGGAAATATTTAATAATCTCCTCTCTGTTTACTAATTGAGATTTTATTCTTTCTGTAATCTATTCCAACTTTCACACTCAGAGAAGTTTTCTCTTTTTTGAGAAATATTGCTATTTTTAAATCTATCTTTTCCTCCAACTATATATATTGTAAACTGTACCATCCAAGTTGAAGGCATCAGCATTTAGCCATTCTGGGGCTATTGTTTGCCTATGTGTACTCCCACTTCCCTTTAAGAGGAAGACACCAGAGAGTTGTTTCCATTTGATGGAAAAGGAAAAGGATGCTCCTTTGACTTTATAAAACACAGAGATTATAGGAGAGCAGGCAAAGTTTCAGCACAGGATGTTGGTTTGCTTTAATTCAATTCCCCAACTCACCACTGCATAGCACATGTGATTCGGTTTACAGAAACTTGGTTTTTAAAGTCCTTCAGGAACACTCCTTTTTAGAGCAGGAGGCAGAGCCGCGGAGACATTTTCAGTAACTCAAGAAACAAATAACCAGTTTAGGGATCATTGATTCCCTCCCTCCCTCTCTTGGCAAATTTTCTACTCATTAGTCACTTCCTCCTGAGAATGAATGAGATCAGAAGGAAGATCAAGCTGAAATCAGTCAATTACACCTACTTATCAGCAACTGCAACAGAAGGATGAAGGCTGGGTGAGCAAGGATTCAGAGACAATTGAAAGGATTATCTGTGAATTTCAACTACCTTAGTATTGCCTCTCTCTGTTAGCATGGATAACTGAAAATTCAGAAAATCTTATAAATTCAATTCCATCTTACGTATAATCCTGCCCAAACTTCTCTCTTTGTAGATGAAGGAATATCGATTTAAGAATAGAGGATCACTTGTTTGCCAGTGACTCACAGCTTACCACATTTTCCAGAGTATAAGACAACTTGGCGTATAAAACAACCCTCAACTTTTCCAGTTAAAATATAGAGTTTGGGATATACTCACCCTATGAGATGACACCCGGCATATAAGACGATCCCGGACTTTTGAGAAGATTTTCCTGGGTTAAAAAGTCGTCTTATACGCCAGAAAATATGGTTCTGAAGGTAGACTAGTGAATCCCAGATATTTAGTCTCTTCTACCTGTAGTTCCACCAAAAAAAGAGGAAAAAAAAAATCAAATTTCATGCTGGTAACAGTACCATTTCATGAAAAATAACCCAATGGGTTACTCTATTATATTATTTTAAAAATAGGAAAAGTCTCAAAAAGACCAGGAAGTGATGCAACAGAAGTCCTCGGTCAAAGTAGGCTTCATGCTACAGTAGCTCTGTGATCTTGGCAAATGCCCTGATGTCTTTGGGCTTTCAGTTTCTTGCCGACAAGAAAGAGAGCATTATCTCCGTCTTGCCTGTCTCACTGAGTTCTGCAGAGGGTCAAAGAGTATAAACATAGTAATAAATTAGTGGTAATAGCTGGGGAGCTGTCTATATGTCAGACAGAAGGCTAAATGCGCCACATACATCATCTCTTAGTCCTCAAGACAGCTTTATGACTTAGGTAATGCTGAGGATTTAGAAACTAAAGTTCAGAGAGGTTAAATAATGTGTTCGGGATCACATGGATAATCACAGGGGGAGTAATTTATTAATTCTAAAGTCGATTACTATTCCTGGTGTGCCTGTGTGTGTGTGAGTGTGTGTGTGTGTGTGTGTGTGTGTGTGTGTGTGTGAGTGTGTGCACGCGCCTGTAATCTTCCTCCATCCATGCAAAGACAAGTTGTGTTCACTACTGTGAACCCTACTTTCACCTTGGCTTCTAGATTCTGGTTGACCTGACGTGTGGACAATCTATGCAGCTACATTAATAGTTTTTTCAACTTTAGCCTGAGGAAACTACTAACTGTAGAATAATTTTGAGGAGAGGTATCTTATCCAAGGTACCATTTATGAAAGATCCATCAGCTATCTGGATCTAAGATGGATGGATATATGGAAGGGGTATATACGAATAAGAGAATGTTTTTGAAAGCCTTGGGCAAGTTGAAACCCTTTGCATGATTCCTAGGCTGCCTTGGACACATCTCCATGCAAGTCACTAGAGAATGGGAGAAAGGAAGGTTGGATGGATTTTTCTTTGTCTGAATGAATAATTGTCAACAGCATTTTTCTAGGAGATGATTTCCTTGTTATATAGAATGTCAGAAGGAGGAAAGACTTTAGAAAATGAAGCTCCATAATCAATTGTAAATATGAGATGGGATTTTTAAATGCCTCCTCCCCACATTACCTAGCCTACTTCTTAAACTCACAGCCAAAAGCACTTTCTGAGAAGAATCCAGCCTTGTGACAGGATTGAGTATTGCTCTCTTCCAGCCATATATCCATTCAGTTAGGTATTCCCCCCCACGTTCACTGAGCACCAGTTGATGTCAGGCACTGTGCTGGGAGTAGAAATTCCTAAGGGCAAGTCAGACACAGTCTCTGCTTTCAGAGAGATTCACTATCTGGTGTGGAAATGGACATCTATATACACAATTGCAATCTACCGTGGAAACCTTCTGCCTGAATGGCAAATCTAAAATGCTGCCTAATTTTTTAAATAAAATTTCATTGGAACGCAACCATGCCCATCTTTTGACTTAATGTCTATGTCTACTTTCAAGCTACAGTGTCATAGTTGGGTAGTGATACCGGAGTATGACCACCATAGCCCTTTACAGAGAGTTTGCAGACCCCTGCTCTGGAGGTCTCTCTATGCTAGTAGCTCTTACACCCGGGCTACCTAGTAGAATCATCTAAAGAGTTTTTCAAACATATTGATGCCTAATCTCTCCAGAAAGATTTGAATGTAACGGGAAGATGAGTTACACAATTTCTTTTAACAGTCCTAAAGTGATGCACCTGTGGGATGTCAATGTGCCCCCAGGGTAGAAAAAGACTCTTCTAGAAAAAGTGATGTTTTGGATGAGACCAGACATAAAAGTAGCATGGATCAGGCAAAGGGGGTGAGTGTTTTCTGGAGAGAGAGCGAGAAGAACATGTGAGCATGTCTGGTGCAGAGGGGGCATTCAACCCATCTAGAACTTCAGTTAGTTCCACAGAAGGAAGCTGGCCAGGTGGTGATGAGGCAGAGAAGAGAGTGGAATTTCTTGTGCATCCAGTTAAAAATTGTTCGAGTTGATTAGAAAGAGAAAAGCGTGGAAGGTGTGTAACTTAAGGGTTTGAAGCAGGGAGAGTAACTTGGTTGAATTTGCATGACAATAATGTAACTATATGGGTTGCAGTTTGCAGGCCTGGGGAGAGGGCAGAGCCAGCTGGGCAGCAGTAGTGGGATGTGGCAAAGGATTGGAGGCAGAAAACAAAGTTAAAAGGCCAGTGTCTGACTCCATTAAGACCTTTGCCATTAGTCAAGTCAGGATTTAGAAGATGGTACCCTGACTCTAACTGCACTGTTTGTAACAATGATGTGGATCTGCCACCGCTCATCAACTTCCTGCCTTCATTCCACTCTGCCCCCTGATCCTATCTGAGCAAGTCTCACTCCCGTGCTCTATGGTAGGCTGCTGGAGGGAAAGTCCAAGTTCTGGCCTCCTTGCCCCTCTCTTTTTCTCTTTGCACGCCCAGCAACACTTTTGCACATAGGAGGTGCTGAAGAAAAATCTATTAGACAACAAACCTCTCTTTTTCTTTTTTCTTAAATATATTTTATTGATTTTTTACAGAGAGGAAGGGAGAAGGATAGAAAGCTAGAAACATGGATCAGCTGCCTCCTGCACGCCCCCTACTGGGGATGTGCCTGCAACCAAAGTACAAGCCCTTGACCAGAATCGAACCTGGGACCTTTCAGTTCACAGGCTGACGCTCTATCCACTGAGCCAAACCGGATTTGGCAAACCTCTCTTTTTCAAGCGAGGAAAGTGAGAGACACACAAACAGCTGGCCACCAGCCACAGAGTTCGCACCAGTGTGACCTGCATTGGGTCCGGAGACATGTTCCAGGTGGTTTGGAAGTTGTCTGCCTTAATTAACGCACCAGTCAGCGTGCCAGCTTTCTGATTCTGCCTCTGCCACCTACCTCTGTCCCACCACCGCCACCTCTTACCTCTTGAGAGGAAAATCCTATGGTTGTGATTTAAATTCGACGGCGCCCATGTCAGCACAGTGTCAAGCCAACTGGTGCTCAGAGATGGTCACCTCTCAGTGGGCCTATTTAGCCATAATTCCCGGTAAGTGCCATTCATTCTTTCTCTGCTATCTCTTGCTTTCGGATATTACCACTTACTTTTGTGTCTTAATAACAAAGTTCAAGCTGAAGAGCTCCTTCTTGTGCTATTGAGAATTTCCCATCCCTCTTTCTATTGACAGTGAATCTAACCGGGTTGTGTTTGAACAAATAATTGTACTTATCTCTGTGAGCTCTGATCTGCTGGTACTAAAGCCTGCGTGAAGAAAAGAGCATTATTTGGGCTATTTTTTAAAGAAAAGAGCTATATTTCCTCTCTTCTTTTTTTGTTTTTTGTTGGGAAGATCTTAAAAGACAGTAAACTTTGTCTAGTTCCACTGGGGCTGAGCGGTCTTTTCTCAGGCCGGCGCACACAGTCACTATTTAATTTAGAGCGGTTCGAAAGGCAGCGGGCACGAGGATGCAAAGTTCATGCTGTTAGGGATGATCACTCAGCTTGCAGACATATGCAGCTACAGAGGGCTGAGCAGATCACAGAAGCTTAAGGTGCTGGGAGATAAAAGGGGTAGCTTTGCTGATGTGAACCCCAGAGACAGCTGGCTGCCTGCAGCCCCCCACCCCCAGTTTTCATTGTTGTTTTATCTCCATCTCTGTCTTTCTCCTTCCTTCCTACCTTCTTTCCTTTCTTCCTTCCTTCCTTCCTTCCTTCCTTCCTTCCTTCCTTCCTTCCTTCCTTCTTTCTTCCTCCCTCCCAACTTCCCTCCCTTCCTTCTTCCCTCCCTTCCTTCTTTCCTCCCTTCCTTCATTCCTTCTTTCCTCCCTCCCTTCCTTCCTTCCTTCCTTCCTCTCTTCCTTCCTTCCTTCTTCCCTTCCTTCCTTCTTTCTTTCTTCCTCCCTCCCGACTTCCCTCCCTTCCTTCTTCCCTCTTTTCCTTCTTTCCTCCCTTCCTTCTTTCCTCCCTTCCTTCCTTCCTCTCTTCCTCCCTTCCTTCTTCCTTCCTCCCTCCCTTCCTTCCTTCCTCCCTCCCTCCCTCCCTCCCTTCCTTCCTTCCTTCCTTCCTTCCTTCCTTTCTTCCTTCCTTCCTTCCTTCCTTCCTTCCTTTCTTCCTTTCTATTAAAAATAATTCTTAGTAAAACTCACACAAATTTAGGGCAGTAGAAGGAAATGAGATGGGAATGTATGTTGACTTAAACCTCACAGATGTAGCTAGCATTTCCCATACTTGATGCACGAAGCTAATAGATCCTATTCTCCTTGTTTTTAACATGGATAGTCCACATGGTACATGGTGATCTGTAGTTTATGGAAAGAATCAATTCCCTGAGTTGCAAGCAGACTGAGGCACACAGACAGGCTCTGGCACTTCAGTAGCTGTGGATGCTGGACTTTACTTTCTGCATCCCAGCAGTTAATGATCCCTAATTTGGGGATCCTTGAAAGATTAAATAGCATCATAAAGAACGAGGGCTGAAAAATCTACTTCTCTGTTGTTTCAATTTACTGTTGCATAACCTCAGGAAAGTCATTTAAACACTCTGTCTCACTTCTTAAAAGGGCTAATGATGTGCACATGACAAGACATTGAAAGGGATTAAATAGTGTCACATGTTAAGTTGCCTGTAATTTGTAAGGTGCTGCATATATGTGAGGCATAAAGTTGACACTTTTCCCCAGTCTATATAATTTATATCAATATGCAACAGAAAAGTGCCATTGTAGACAGAATATCCATTATATGGCAGAGACTGTTCCAGGAACTTGGAAAATATATGTGCTCTAATTGTTACAACCATCCTATGCAGGATATAAGATCATTTTTTTTTGAATGGATAGTGGAACTAGGTCAGTAGCTCTGGGTTAGATAGCAGTTAACATTTATTCGGCACTTACTATACTGGCTCATGTTCTAAATGCTTTGGGTGCATTACTTCATTCAATGCTTAATCAACCCTGCGGCATAGGTACAGTTAGCCTTATAGATGAGGAGGATGAGGTACAGAGGGAATAAGTCACTTGTCCAAGGTCATACAACTAGAACGTGATAAAATAAGATTAGAAGGCATGTGTTCTAACTCTCAATCCTGCAGTGTTTTCCATTAATATTATTTGGCAAAGCCATAATTTGGTTACAAGAGTTTCTTTCTTGAGCTAATGGTTGTTGATCTCACTTGAAATTAATTTGTGAGAATATTTCATAAGATACAATATAATTCCTATTCACTGCATTATTTTCAAAGACAATATGTTATTTATTCCATAATCCTGTTGAGGAAAATAGTTCTGTTAGCATGGAGGTCACTACTTTGCCACCATTAGTAGATATCGCTCTTGAATTGCATCTATAATCTGGGTGTGTGTACTTACGTGCATGCTTATCAAAATAGATGCACTCCCATTAAGCTGGGATGCTACTTCATGGTTCTTCTCTGCAGGATGCAGCCGCCATCAGAAGATATTGTGGTCCAAAAATCTAAAAGTAATTAAAAAGTGAGGTTCAATCATTATTGCTGAGGGTTGGCATTCACAGTCTCTGGAAGTCTCTAAAACTCTAAGAATTCCGATAGAGAACCCTTGTACTTCCCAAGATATATTATGCTTCTTCAGCAAGTATCCCCTAGCTCTTAATAGTACACATTTATCTTTTCCCTGCGTGCTCTACCCAGTAACTCATCAATAAAACAGCTGCTGAGGAACCAGTGCCATATAAATAAAGGAGGAGCAGGAGATGTAAAAAGTTGTAAAAACACACAAGCAAATGTTTAGTTCTGAGGGGTGTGTGTGTGTGTGTACACACATCTACATATATACACATACACTTCATGTATGTATGCAATTTATATGTATACTAAGCAAATTAATATACATATACAATTTAGAATTAGTGTCACTTGTCAGATGGTAAGAATGTATATTTGTTACAAATATTTAATATATTTAAAAACTGAGGTTTTATGATAGTTTCTAGCCTATGTAATAAAAGGCTAATATGCAAATCGACTGAACAGTGGAACAACTGGTCGCTATAATGCACACTGACCGCCAGGGGGCAGACACTTAATGCAGGAACTGCCCCTCTGGTGGTCAGTGTGCTCTTACTGGGGGAACGCCATTCAGACAGCTGGTGAGCACAGTGGTGGTGGCAGAAGCTTCTCCTGCCTCAGCAGCAAGCCGAGTGCTAAGGAGCAGTGAGCAGGCAGGCAGTAAGGAGGGAGGGGTCCCTGACTCGGAGAGGGTGCACGAATTTTGTGCACCAGGCTCTAGTTATTTAATCAGCGCAAACTCCACATTATTTAAAACTACATTTCGTTTACTGGTTTTCTCCATCACACCTGGGCTCTTCATGGCTTGGGAGTCTCTGAGGATCATTTCTGTGTGTTTGCTGACAGGCAGAGCCAACAAAAACGACAAGTTGGCACCTCAGTTTGATGAAACCTCTGTCCTTCGGCAGCGGTAAACGGGGAGGCCGGGGCTGGCTAATTGAGAAATCTTGTGTCAGCAAAGGATTATATAAAACCAGGGGGACTCATTTCATCCTGCTTTTCACTCGTAGCTACCTCTCCCCCTTTTCCTAGAACAGATTTTCCTCTGGCTTTGAAAGATGCTAATGGAGCACTATTAGTCCAGGAAGAAAATTGCCCTGGAGAATAGTAATGACTTCACTTCGGTGTGACATCAAACTGGGCCATTTAAGAATAATGGGGTTTTAGTTCCTGGACAAGAGTTGGATTGGGGAGATAAATAGCAAGTGAAAGTCCCATGACATGTAAGAGAGAAAGGAAGACATGCTTTGGGAGTTCTCTGGTTGCTGAATTCATGTGTGGGGTCACCCCAAACGTCGCCTGACATCTGAGATGTGAAGATGGAGATGAAATATTTAAGGCTGCTTTAAGCTCCTTCCTCAGCCTCCTTATGCCACAGACTCTAGTGGGCAAAAGACTCCAAGGAAACAAATATACAAAACACTTATCTATAAAGTGAATGCCTTTATTCTCATTGCATTTTTTTTTCTAAAAATATTCATATTGGCTGGGCTTTCTACTTTAATAACGCAAAAGCACACACACAAAAAATCAGGTTAAAGAAGAATTGTTTGTTTGGTGTCTAAAATGTGATTATTTTTATACCATTGTGAAAAGCATATTTGAAATTCTTAAGAATTTCTTAATATGACCTAGGAAACAACTGATGAACTAGTGTGTACAAGTCTTAGGGGCTAACAACAGGGAGTGAAGACTGGCGCACAGTTAAATATCATTTCCCCCTATGAATCTAAGATGAAAAGATGCCGAGTTAATGCCTTTGTTGATATGGGCAAGAACAAGATTAAGATTTCAGATCAGCTGAAACCAGTTTGGCTCAGTGGATAGAGTGTCGGCCCGTGGACCGAAAAGTCCCAGATTCGATTCCGGTCAGGGGCATGTACATTGGTTGCGGGCACATCCCCAGTAGGGAGCGTGCAGGAGGCGGCTGACCAATGTCTCTCTCTCGTTGATGTTTCTAACTCTATAGCCCTCTTCCTTCCTCTCTGTAAAAAAAATCAATAAAATATATTAAAAAAATATATGTGAGATTAGAATTCAACCCTACATCTGTTTGACTTCTAAGTTCAAGTTCTTCTTACCTATTGATGCTTAGTTTGAGTCCCTGACCCACATTTTCACTTTCTGACCAAGTAAGTTTGCATGTATTTGATTTTTCTGAATAATTTGTTTATTTGTAAACTAGAGGCCCAGTGCATGAAATTTGTGCATTGATGGGAGGTTCCCTCAGCCCGGTGTGCACCCTCTCCAATCCATGATCCCTCGGGGGATATCCAACTGCCTGTCTACACTGAGGGGATAATGATATCTACAAAAAGGGAATATGCTAATTGACCACCATACCCTCACAAAGATGGAGGTGCCCATAGCAGATATCCCTCTCACAATCCTGGACTGCTGGCTCCTAATTGCTCACCTGCCTGCCAGCCTTGTTGCCCCTAACTGCTCTCCACTGCTGGCCAGGTCATCCCCAATTGCTCCCTCCTTGCTGGCCTGGTCACTCCTAACTGCCCCCTCCCACCAGCCTGGTCACCCCCAACGGCCTCCCTTGCCAGCCTGTTCATCTCCAATTGCCTGTCCTGCCAGTCTAGTTACCCCTCACAGCCCACTGCTGGCCTGGTTGCCCCACACAGCCTGCTGTTCAGTTGTTTGGTCATCCCTCACTAACCTCTGTGCTGGCCTGGTCACTCCACACAGCCTGCTTGTTCAGTCGTTTGGTTGTTCCTCGGGCCAGCCCCGGGCAGCTGGGCAGCCACCAGCCAAGGCTTGCCTGCACCATGGGCTGGTCCTGGGCAGCTGGGGGACTGAAGCAAATGGAGGCAGGCATGCAGAGTGGCCAGACCTGCCTGAGGGCAGGCCTGGCCGTGCTGTGCACCTGCTGCCCTGGCAAGGATGAGGGGACTGGGCGCCACCATCTTGTGGCTGGGGGTGCCGCCATCTTTGAGGGTGTGACAGCCAATTAGCATATTCCCTCCTTATTGGCTGTGGCACCTCTATCTTTGTAAGAGTGTGATGGTCAATTAGCGTGTTCCCTCTTTATTAGATAGGATAAGAATAGTAAAAATAAAATGTCTATCTTTGTTGAGAAACATTTGATTAATCTGTCAAATTTTATCTCCTAATATCCTTCCATTTTGCTTCTTGTTGACCATCTCATCTGGTAATATATTTCATCTTAAAACAGCAAACAACAATAACAAAATATTAATATGCAGAAAAGGACAAGAAACTACAACAGCACCCTATAATTCACATTTTAATTGAATCAGTATTATCAATTAGGAACAAACAGGAGACTGGGAATATCACCAGGAATTGAACAAATAACCCTGTTATTTTGGGATTTGTATTTGACCAACATATACTAATGTGCTATATTTGCTTCAAGTAATTTTTAGTTAATGATCTCTTATAATTATAGCTGGAGTCAGCTGTCCATACCATGTTCTCTTCCCGGGTCTTGAGAGACTCTTCAGGTATGTATGCATCCTTAATTGATTTGGAGTCATAGTGTGGGTCAAGCCCAATCCTTCCTCAAGGAACTTAGTAGGGATTTTTCTTTTTCCATGGACTTTCTAAGACATGGAGAACAACCAGGAATGTTGCAAATGAAGCTCTGGTAGTTCAGGAAGTGTCCCTCTGGTTGATTCCACTGGACTTTGTAAGAATCAAAAGGGAAGATGCCTGTGAGAGATTTTTATCCACTGTAAAATATTCCCTAAATACTACGTATCTTTCCTTGCATGGGTCATCTCTTGGGTGCTACCAACTGTTATCAAGACCACACCTACCTCGAGAACCTCCCTACTTTCTCTACTACAACGTATACCTTGACCAACTCCCAGAAAGTTCTCCAGCAGTCGGCAAACTCATTAGTCAACAGAGCCAAATACCAACAGTACAACGACTGAAATTTCTTTTGAGAGTCAACTTTTTTAAACTTAAACTTCTTCTAATGCCATTTCTTCAAAATAGATTCGACCAGGCCGTGGTATTTGTGGAAGAGCCACACTCAAGAGGTCAAAGAGCCACATGTGGCTCATGAGCCACAGTTTGCTGACCACGGTTCTAGACAGTTCCCCACTGGAGGCCACGGCCAGGAATCCTTGGCTCCTCATCCTGCATCGGGCCCCACATGGAGCACATGACTCCACACAGAACAGGGACTCTAGCTTTCCAGAGCTGCCCAAGTGTCTGGGGATGTATGCCAGGTGCGAACGGGAGGCAGAGCTAAATTCTCTGAGAGGCAGCCATTACCAGTGTGGGACAGGAAACAGAAAGGGGGAGGGGTTGGGAAGGGGAGAGGGGGCAGATTGATTCCTGTTGGATTCATGGTTTCTATCATGTCTGAGGCCTTTCACATGCCTGTCTGTTCGTGTTCCTCGTGTGGAGCGCTGGCTGTGTTTCTTCTTGGAGCGAGGCCAGCAGGTATTCGCTTCCCATCCTTCCCAGCTCCGTTTTCTGTTCCCTTTCCTGTCCCCCCTGCGGTTGCACCTCCTGGAGGAAACGTCCACACGCTTGCCTTGCCTCAGCTTTCTCCTAGGAGATGTGAGCGAATCATCCTTTCCCCCTCACATCCTCTCCTTCCTCGCTCTTATTTGCAATGCTCCCCGAGTGGAAGAGATCCATGACGATCTCAAAACCACTCAAACAGAGCACCAAATGCTCCCCAGCCCCTCACATGCTGGATGCTGTTTCCAAGAGGCTGGTGTGCTGGGAAATGTAATCAGTGCATTCCACCCGAATAAGAGAGTAAACTGAGGAAGGGATGATAAATAAGGACGGACTGAAAAAGCTTCACCCTTTCTTGTTCATGTTCTACTCAGAAGAATGAATGCGTGCCTGATGGGGTTTACTAAAGCGAGGGCGTGAAAACCTTTTGTTCTCACTCATGAATGTATGAGTCCTGCTTATAATGGTCCCGGTGAATGCCACTAAGGATTCCTTACTGTAGTGCAGTGGTTCTCAACCTTCCTAATGCCACGTCCCTTTAATGCAGTTCCTCATGTTGTGGTGACCCCAAACCATAAAATTATTCGCCTTATTCCTCCCATTCAGCTTCTCTCGCCCTCGGTCTGATGGTCACTGTTTTCTTCCTGATCTATGAAAGCTGCTCACATACAGGTTTCCTTCACTCTGCAGCCAGAGTACTGGTCAACTCAGACAGACATAGCAGAATGCCACATCTTGGGTGAACTCAATGATGTATATTTATTTCTCAGAGTCCTGGAGGCTGAGAGTTCGATGTTGAACAGAATCCAGTCCACTCCACGGTGTAACCTTGAAGGCCTCTTCACCACCAGCCTCTGTCCACCACCTGAGGTTTTCTTTCTCCCCAACCACTTACAGGCCCTTCGCTGTGGCTGAAGTGGGCCCTGTATTTTCTCAGCTTCATCCTCGATCCCACTTGTCAGTTCACAAGAAGTGTTTTATCGCCTCCTCTCTTAGGCCGGGATGGCTCACCATTCCAAACATCATCCAGGCTCTGGAGCGGAGGTTGAAGCATCCAAGCTTTCGAAAGAGCTTCTTGCTGCTGAAATGGAGTAAGAATCAATTGCTCCTTCCGCTGAGAGTCCTACAGAAATTGCCATTGTTTCTAATGAGCACCTATGTCTTCCTGCTTTGTTTTATTCTAATATATAGTGAGTGCAGCATCCAAGCAAATCACCTAGCATATAGCATTGAATGTAAACTGTAGTTAAAAAATAAAATTAAGCCGAGGCCGGTTTGGCTCAGTGGATAGAGAGTCGGTCTGCGGACTGAAAGGTCTCAGATTCGATTCCGGTCAAGGGCATGTATCTTGGTTGAGGGTACAACCCCAGTAGGGGGCGTGCAGGAGTGCAGGAGGCAGCTGATTCATGTCTCTCTCATCGATGTTTCTAACTCTGTATCCCTCTCCCTTCCTCTCTGTAAAAAAAAATCAATAAAATATATTAAAAAAATAAAATAAAATTAAGTAAAAGTAGCAACAACTCAAAAGTGAAGTGATACATTAGACTGTTGTCTTTTTAAAAAATATATTTTAAACTTTACAGAGAGGAAGGGAGAGGGATAGAGTTAGAAACATCAATGAGAGAGAGAGAGACATTGCTCAGCTGCCTCCTGGATGCCCCTTACGGGGGATGTGCCTGCAACCAAGGTACATGCCCTTGACCAGAATCAAACCCGGGACCCTTCAGTCTGCAGGCTGATGCTCTATCCAGTGAGCCAAACTGGTTTCGGCTAGACTGTTGTCTTATTGCTCCCATCAGCTCATATCATGGCTATCTGACACAATGCTTCACGAAAGGAGCCAGGCCTGCGTGTAAAAATGTCTTCGGTCCTGGGTTTTGCCCATGAACTTGTGTGTTCTCTGGATCCCCAATTGCTAGACACTCTCCCCAGCTCACCATGTGCCCGTTCATCTATTAACAAGCCAGCTGTCTCCACCTGCTTTGGGGGGGGGGAGCTTTTTGGACTCCACACTGACTCTGACTTTCCATAAAGCTCAGAGCACTCCCCCCACCTGCATCTGCAATGTGCACCAGGTGTGACACGCTGATTCCCGTTAGTTATCCGCGGGCATACTGAACCAGGAGGAGAGGAAGCAGGCTGAATCCACATAAATGCAGAGCTCATCCTCCCACCCCCATCTGATCAGGCAGTGATAGCACGGGGCCAGGATTCTCTCCCGCCTTTTATACATAAAACATAATCCCGCCACCAGCTGCTCCCCCGCATTTTATTGTCTCCTCAACAGAAAACAAAATGACTAAACAGATCAGCAGACGGGGATCTGCCAGCATCATCAATGAGATGCAACCCCCGCTTTCCCCCTGCAACCAGCCTGTCATCAGAAAGCCGCTCTCTGCTGCTAAAATCTACAATCAGCTGCCTGAAATCACCGCCTGCCTGCAGCTGTGTTTCTGCCTCCCAGAGAGAGGCTCTCCCCGTGCACAGGTGTCTGGGGAGGGGAAGGAAAGAGACCGAGGGGGCCAGGGGTCAGCAGGGGAGGGCGTGGGGACAGTGATCTGGTCTCAGAGAGCAGAAGTGCTCATGCTTTCCATATGCACAGGATGAGAGTCGTTAGGTCTCAGGTCTTAGGAGTGTTTCAGAATATGACCGCCTGGCCTGGGAATACACCTTTGGTTACATCTCTGGTGTATCTGAACTTCAATCTTCTTCATGTTCCTTCTGACCTGGCCCTCCCTTCCATCCACATGGTCCCCTCTGTCTCTCCGCACCCCCACCTCCAAAACCCATTAGGAGCTTAACAAGCTTAAGATGCTGTAGTTCCTTCTGCCCTTCGGGGAGAAGGCATAATGGTAGCAACAAAAATCTTTCTACTCTACTTGCTGAAACCGGTTTGGCTCAGTGGACAGAGCGTTGGTCTGCGGACTGGAAGGTCCCAGGTTCGATTCTGATCAAGGGCATGTACCTTGGTTGCGGGCACATCCCCCGTAAGGGGCCTGCAAGGGGCAACTGATCGATGTTTCTCTCTCATTGATGTTTCTAACTCTCTGTTCCTCTCCCTTCCTCTCTGTAAAAAAATGAATAAAATATGTTTAAAAAAATAAGAAAGTAAAAATCTTTCTAGCCACTTCCTTAGAAGAGATGGGGCGGGAGGGGAGGGGAATGGAAGGGAGGGGAGCAGAAGAAAAGGAAAGGAAATGTGAAATCTGTCAGATCTATAAGCCCAGACAAGATGGTCCATCACATCCGGAAGCATATTAATGAGAGGAAAAAAATTGTCTTTTTTCGAAATTTATTTTTGGAGGTTAAATTTATTAGGGAGATATTGGTTAATAACATTATATAGGTTGCGAGTATTCCATTCTATGCTATATCATCTGCATATGGCACTGTATATTGCTCATCACCCAAAGTCAAATCTCCTGTCACTCTATATTTGACCCTCTTCAACCTTTGCTATGCCCTCTACTCCTTCCCTCTGCTAAACACCATACTGTTGTCTGTGTTTATGGAATACACTCAATGGAATACTACTCAGACATAAGCAAAATGAAATATTACGGTCTGTACCAACATGGATGGATATTGAGAAATCATTTAAGCAAAATAAGTCAGAAAAAATTAAGAACCACATGATTTCACTCCAGTGTGGCATACAAACCTGAAAGCAATAAACGGACAGACAAGGAAAAGACACAGAATTGAGCTTTTTGTAGGTTATGGGTGGGGGTGGAGAGAGAAACTTAAATTAGAGGGGGTGTGGGAATTGCCTTTCACAGACAGTGGATGGAGCCTTGAGGCTCTGAGTCATGCCTTCCCTAAGGTCAATAAAGTCAGCAAGGCACCCACAAATATTGTTGAGTAAGAATTTGTCAGGACAGTGATGGGGGTTTTTAGATTGAAGACTGTGGAAAGGGACAATCAGATCAGGGATTGACAGAACTCACTCAATGCGGTTTGGGAATAAAGGTAACCCGGAAAGCGTTTGCTTCCCCACCCTCACTGCACCCCATGAATGTCCTGGTGCATGAGAGAAATTTCAAGCCAATTTTACCTGCAGACTTAAGAGTTGGACAATTCTCAGGCTGTCCATGCATATTCATGAGTCTCCACTGCATATATTCTAATTCCCATTTGACAGATGAGGCAGGAGATACATGAGATGTTATATAATTTGCTGGAGGTCATGTCAGTAAGAGAAAACTATAAGAAAGCCAGGTACTCCTTCTACTCTGATGCCAAGAGTCATTAGATGTCAGCGTTTTTATTCCATGACAGTGTGATATTGTGGAGGAATTATTCTTCTGTCACTGTTCAGTGCAGACACCATACACGCTTAATCCTTAATAAGCATTTCTATTATTTCTTTTTTTCCAGTTTCTTTGAATTATAATGTCTCTGTTACTAGATTCTAAGAGCTTATTTCTGACGAGAGATGTTAACCATTCTCATGCATTGCAAATGAAATACTATGTTTTCTGTCGTTATTTTCCTGTGGTGTTTTACTTTTTGGTTGTACTTAAGTTGAGCATTAAATAGAATGATATCCTGTTTTAAAAAGAACTTCTAAATAACAAAAGACATGTAAGTTTTTAAAATTTCCATTATTATACCATTTTGCAGGTGAGAAAAAAGGGTAAGTGCGGTTAAGCACTTTCTATTTTACTATTATTTCAATTCATTTTTTCTCTCAGTGCCAAACCCTGCAGACTCTGACATACAAGTTATATTGTTCCGTTCTGGCTGTCTGGGACCCATGCTCTATAAAGAGGCCTTTCAAGGAGATGACAGGCTTTAAAATAAAAAAGACAGGTGGAATGAACTCTACGGCAAGCGACAGAGGATGAAAATAGGACTCGAAGCTGGGACTGATCATCCCCAAAGCAAGTCAGGGACACCAGACAGAAAACATGACCTAGAGGATTCGTCCTTTTCTGAACCTTTTTAGTCACTCTTCAGTGACTACAAAGCCTATATGCCTGCTTGCTTGATGGGAAATATTTGTCAGAAAGTGGAAATGGTTCGTAATGGTGTCTTAAGAAGTGGCAGGAGAGGTTAGTCTTTATGACCTTATCCTGTTGTTTTCCAGCGGGGCGTAGGCAGTGGTTCTCAACCTTCCTAAGGCCGCCACCCTTTAAGACAGTTCCTCATGTGGTGGTGACCCCCAACCACACAATTATTATATTTTTTAAAAAAATATATTTTATTGATTTTTTTACAGAGAGGAAGGGAGAGGGACAGAGAGTTAGAAACATCGATGAGAGAGAGACATCAATCAGCCGCCTCCTGCACACCCCCTACTGGGGATGTGCCTGCAACCAAGGTACATGCCCTTCACCAGAATCGAACCTGGGACCTTCCAGTCTGCAGGCCGATGCTCTATCCATTGAGCCAAACCGGTTTCGACCATACAGTTATTTTTCATTGCTACTTCATCTCTGTCATTTTGCTACTGTTAATGAATCGTAATGGAAATATCTGTTTTCCCATCTTAGGCGACCCTGTTACCAGTTCTCAACAGAGCCTAAGACCATCAGGAAACACAGATATTTCCATTATGACTCATTAACAGTAGCAAAATGACAGTGATGAAGTAGTAATGAAAAATAATTTTATGGTTGGGGGTCACCACCACATGAGGAACTGTCTTAAAGCGTCACACCATTAGAAAGGTCGAGAACCACCGGAGAGAAAGAACTCACACATGTGAGGCAGGTGGGGGCAGCTTCAAAGACTAAGTAAAACTCTCCTGTGGGAACCGCCCCGCAGGAGAAAGGCATAAGAGGGTGGCCAGGCCATTAAGGAAGAAATACATATGGTTTCCTGATATGGATATTGATCCTCTCCCCTCAGTTTTCCTGGTAGTTAACATACAAGCAAAATTGGTATTATGTCATCCGGAGAAAGGGAATTGGAGTTCCTTTCACAAGTAGAATACTTTTGTACAGAAAAGAGTTGATGATCAGCCATTTAAATGATGTACCATAGAGTTGTGTACTTGGAACCTATATAATATTGTTAACCAGTTTCACCCCAATAAATTTAATAAAAAATAAAAAAAAATATATAGTATCAACAATATCTTTCAGAACAAAGAAGAGCCAACCTGGTATGCCTAAGAAAATGGCCCCAGTTAGAAATGCTGGATTCCCAGAGGACAGGTGACAGAAAAAACCAGAAGCACATGAGGGTCTGGAGGGACACAGCTCAGCTATGGAAATAACTTGGTCATGAGACCCAGATGTCTCTATTGGGATGTCTGGAAAGAAACAGCCCTAACACTCAGTGTCCACCATGATGCTGGCTTATGAATCCTTCTCTCTTGCCAAATTTCTGGGAGAGCAGGCTCCATCCACAGAGGCCTTGTAAAAGCTAGTTGAGTTGTTTGCATCTACTAAAATCCAGAATGAGACCTGCCTTCCCTACCTAGGAAATTTAATATAGAACGAAGAAAGCACATTCGAGATGATGAGAAGACACACAGGGGAAAGACTCGGGAAGAGTCACAAAGCTGAGAAGTTCGGCACTGTGAGAATTTGCAGACATTTGTTGGGGAGAAGAGCCTTGGACTTTCCAAATGTCATGAAATATAATGTGTGAGGCCAATTGTTTTTAAAATCATAGGAGACTAGGTCACTCTAGCTGACACTAGGATTATATAAATTCGAAACACCCTAATTCATTTTGCAGATAATCTTCAAATGTAAAATGTATGTGACTTTTTAAGAAAAATGGGAGTTAACTATACAAAAAAAAGTATTATTAAAATAAATCATGGCATACTTAGGGGATGGAGGGCCATTAAACTACAGGAAGAACATTAGTATGCTCTTCCCCACGTTGTCTTAGCTCAAGCGGAGGCCAAGCAGGAGGAAGGACTGGCAGTAAGGGGATCAGCCCAGGTTTGACTGCCTCGTGTACAGTCCTTGCCTCATTGAGCCAGAACACCTGTCAACTCAGCGGAAGCCTTACACTGGAGGTAGTGAGCCAGCTCCCAGGGTCCTCCTTTATCATTTGGACCAGGTGGAGAGGGCCTTGCACCAAGCAAACTCATTTATACTAAGCTAGAACAGAGTTTATGCAGCCCCTTCTATCTATATATATATAAAACCCTAAGTGACCATCCAACCATTCGACTGGTAGCTATGATGCACACTGACCACCTGGCAGCAGATGCTCAACGTGCCTGCATGGAAACATGGAACAGATTGATGCATCTCAGAGGGAAGGGGGGAAAGGAGAGGGCTGGAAGAGATTAACCAAAGATCTTACATGCATATTAGAGGCCCAGTGCACGGATTTGTGCACCAGTGCAGTCCCTCAGCCTGACCTGCAATCTGACATCCCCTGAAGGGTCCTGGATTGCAAGAGGGTGCAGGCCAGGCTGATGGAACCTACCAGTGCACGAATCCATGCACCGAGCCTCTAGTATATCACAATACCTTTATTAATTTGTTAAAAATAGTTCCTATTAGCAGTAGGCTTTGAAATTATTTTATTTTTTGTTTTGGCTACTCTATATTACTAGTCTTTAAATATAATTATTTACTTCTATGTTTCATAAAATATGAACATACATTATTTTTAGTGTGTAACAATGTAACCATTGGACTCAGGGGAAACTGGGAACAGGGTGGAGTGGTGGAGTGACATCAGTGTAGGAGTCCCTATTGCCTGCCCATCACTTTGGGTGTTTGTCAAACAGAGCCAAGTATACAAACACTTCTGGAGGCATTGTTATTCCAAGACAGACAAATCTGCTGCCAGAAAATCACAGTTGCATTTCCATTTCTGCAAAGAGAAAATAAATTTTATGCTGCAATGTTCAGGTTGGGCATACCAAAGGAAGCCCGGCGAGTGAATTATGACCCATTCTCCATGATACAGTGCGGAATGAATCTCCCGGAATATACGGACTTCAGCATTACTTGTGAGTTATATGGTCACTTGCAACTCACAGAAATAAATAGTTTCTTTCCAATGTCTATATTATTGCACTCTCTCTCCTTTATAGAGCTGGCCAGTTTAGCTATAAAATTTGACAGTCAATACATTTATAAAGATTCTATGGCTTCCAAGATTTGTTTTGAACACATATTTAGTATTTCTTTTCCCCCCTCTTTAGCTGGAGTCAAAGAAGGTATCACGTTTTTAAAAAAATGGTCACTAAAATTAAAACAAATAACGGGGAAGTCACCAACCCATACACCCATCCATTCACTTATCCATCCATACATTTATCTACTCATTCATTCATTAATTCATTGAGGAATACTTCTGATTATGAATGTCACCTCTTCAATCTACTTATAATATGTCATAAGCCACTTTAGGCAAACCATCTAAAACTGTGGGAGTGATAACTTTTTAAAAAACATATATATTTTATTGATTTTTTACAGAGAGGAAGGGAGAGGGATAGAGAGCTAGAAATATGATGAGAGAGAAACATCAACCAGCATTCCCCTGCACGCCCCCCACTGGGGATGTGCCCACAACCAAGGTACATGCCCCTGACCGGAATCGAACCCGGGACTGCTCCATCCACTGAGCCAAACGGGTTTTGGCGGGAGTGATAATTTTTATGTCAAATAAAGTTCTGAAGATCAAATAAAGTTGTATATATTGGGTGCTTCCAGTCATTCTTTTTTTTTTCCTATGAAAGCTATTTTTGGTTGCCAAAAATTAAAATATCTAGAATGTTTCATTGGACTCTTTCAATCATGTATAGGACACCTGCACAGAACTGTGATTGTCCAGGTAAGTCTTAAGTGGAATGTCCCCAAAGCTTCAGGAAAGTCTGAGTGTCATGTGCCTGTAGCTTACTCCATTGTATTCAAAATACATTCACATAGGACCGGCCCTGCATTTCAGAAGTTATGCTAAATCATTTCACCTCTCCTAAGCTTTTCCCATACTACAGAGAGATGAGTCAGATTTTTTTTTCACAGCAACAGATATATCCAATACTATACTCATTTTCTACTGGAAATTTGGCTGCAAATAGCAACCCTACAAAGGACAGTTCTACCTGGGATTCCTTGATACTACACATATCCCAACATGCATCATATTATTATTTTTTTTTCTAAAAAAAAATGCTTCTCTCCTAAAGAAATTTCAGTCCCTGCAGCTATTTAGGTTCCTCAGGATCCCCTTTCCAACCACATGGATTCTGCTGTTCATCCTGTTGGTTGAATGATTCTCAGTTGATCTGCGAAGGTAAAAGACCACCAAGTCTTCTCGTGATATTTGAACCCAATGATTCATTCTGGGGCTTGGTGACCAGTAATGGGTTTCTATGGAAATCACCAGGAAACCTGTAACCCTGGTTATGCTATAAAGTTCAGTCCTTGAACTTGTCATGGTGTGATGAATCCTAGCCCTGGCTGTAAGCCCTAGAGCCTGCATTGTGTATACCTCCATCCACCTTGGTACCAATTGGATGGAGGACTTGCTTTCTCTACCCCACCTTTGTTACTAAGCCTGCTGGGCTAAGGCACTGCAATGGGGTATCCAGGTCACCCCCTGATTCCACAAAAAGAGGGGAGAGTAGACTCCCCGCTGCTGCTCATCCACACCTGCCACTAACCTTTTGTTAACAAAAGGTGCCATGTCTGTTAAGGTTTGCTATTGGCACAAAAGAATGATTTTCTTTGCCATTATTCTTTTCCTGGTGAATGCATGATTTTGTTTTTCCCCATCTTCAGTGCAGTGATAAACAAAGCAATTAGGACATGAATTCAACGTCTATTTCATCAGCTCTGCTTTTTCCTCTAAAATACTTATTTTTCTATAAATAATTCGTGACTCAAGTTTATTATTAGCTTCTATCTTGATAGTGTGATGGCTAGTTTTATACGTGAACTTGGCTGGGCCATGGGGTCCAGGTGCACGGTCAAAGATTATTGTGGATGCTTCTGTGACGGTGTTTCTGAATACAATTAATCTTTAAATCATTTGAGTTTGATAAAAGCAGGTCACCCTCTCTATGTGGGTGGGCCTCATCCAATTAGTTGAAGGCCTAAATAGAAAAAAAAAATAGAAAAAAGATTGACCTCCCAAGAGCAAGAGGAAATTTTGACAGTAAGTGACCTTCAGACTTAAGTTGCAGTTGTGGCTGTTTCTTGGATCTCTGCCTGCTGGTCAACACTACAGACCTTGTTCGTCTCCACAATCATGTGAGCCACTTCTTTCTATTTGTGTGAACTAATTTTTAAAATAAATCTTTCTTAAATCTCTCTTCTACTTCTGTGTGTGTGTGTGTGTGTGTGTGTGTGTGTGTACACAAACACATAGCATATTGGTTTTGTTCCTTTGGAGAATATATCATGCAGAGTTAGGAATCAGCAGGATGAAATTGCAGGGCATCTAGACCATTCTACAGTCTACAAAGAATCCTGAACACAACAAAATGCATTTTGGAACCAGAGAGACAGGGATTGAACTTTAACATTTAGCCACTTCATTCTGCCATGAGACTAACCTGGAACAGGCTACGCTCTCTGAGGCTCAGTCTCCACTTTTGTAAAATGGGGATGATAACAGTTCTCACCATGTAGGGTGTGAAAAAGATGAACCGAATTAGTAAATGCCACACCCTTGGAATGGCGCCTAGCACTCAATAAACACAGAATAAATGTAAACTCTATAAAATGAGATTATTATAAGGAATAGAAAAGTCCCCCATCCATTGGATATTTGCTTGCTGCTGGCACAGTAGTAAGAGCTATATGCACATTTAATCATTGGAATAATAACTCTGAGGTAGCTGCTATCACTATGTTCATTTTATAGTTGAGGAAATCAGAGGACAGAACTGGACCAAGTTTACAAGGTTCTCAGTCTGTCTTAGCTCAGATCACCATAACAAAACACCATAGACTGGTGGCTTAGACATTTTTAAAAAAATATATTTTATTGATTTTTTTTTTATAGAGAGGAAGGGAGAGGGATAGAGAGTTAGAAATATCGATGAGAGAGAAACATCTATCAGCTTCCTCCTGCACATCCCCGACTGGGGATGTGCCCACAACCAAGGTACATGCCCTTGACTGGAATCAAACCCAGGACCTTTCAGTCCGCAGGCTGATGCTCTATCCACTGAGCCAAACCGGTTTCAGCAAGACATTTGTTCCTCACTCTTCTGAAGTTTAAGTCCAAGTGCCAGCCAATTCAGTTGCTAGTAAGGCCCGGTTGCTGGCTTGCAGGCTGTTGTTTTCTTGCTGTATTTTCACAGGGCAAACAGAGAGAAACAGATCTGGCTTCTCTCTCCTTATAGAAACTCTAATCTCCTCAGGGGAGCCCTCCCCTCAGAACCTCCCCCAAACCTAATTACTTTTCACAGGCTTCAGTTCCAAATACCACCTAAATACCATCACTCTGGGGTTACGGCTTCAACATATGAATTTTGGGTAAACACATTCAGTTCATATACGGCTGCCTTCAGAACACCCACTCTTAACAACCGTGCTACATTCACTAAAAATAATTTACAGCAACATGAAAAAATGCTTTTTAAAGAAGCGTTAAAAAGTCTGCAATATGTGTCCTCTCTGGTTAAAAAATATTAGTTAAAAGCCTCCATAAGAATAAATAAAAAGGAGATACTGGAAAAAAATAGAATAGGAATTATTAGTGTGTTCAAGTTTCTTTTTTGCTCTGCAATTAAGATTTGCTGTAATATTATATTGCCTTCCTAATATAAGAATACATTTCAGTATAATAATTTCTCAGGCCCCGACACACAAACTTTTATACAGAAGACAAGTGTTTATTACGTGAGTCAATGGAGAACATGCTATATTTCTGTGGAACCTTTTATGTTTCAATCATGAGCTTTGTGAGGTGTGGTCTCTTTGAAGGTAAAGAGGGCACATCATACCTGCATCTGATAGCAGATGACTGCCACAGCCGGTAGGGTTTTTGTTTGTTTTTTTTTTACTTTTTGACATCGTCAAGGTCACATTTTGGACAATTATGAGGGGAAAAAAGCACAAATTCTAGGTTTCTGATGGATCAATGAGGCAATGCTTTGCTCAGATTCTTTATGTGCAGGAACCAGGAAAACTGGTAAAGGTGAAAGAAGAGGAAATTTTATGAACATTGAGATCTATCTAGATCAGTGGTTCTCAACCTGTGGGTCGAGACCCCTTGGGGGTCGAACAACACTTTCACAGGGGTCGTCTAAGACCATTGGAAAACACAGATACGATTCATAACAGTTGCAAAATTACAGTTATGAAGTAGAAACAAAAATAATTTTATGGTTGGGGGTCACCACAACATGAGGAACTGTATTAAAAGGTTGAGAACCATTGATCTAGATTATCATGGTGGAATTTGGCACTCAGACATTTGTAGAGTCACCAACTTCACAGGTAAAGGGGGTAGGACAGAGTTAAGAGAGAGAGAAGGTGGGAAAGAGGAGGGCCACTCAGAAGGAACACCAGGGAACTCTGCTATACCACAGTCTCTCAACTTGAGCATCAGTGCTTTTGGAGATGTAGGATCTGGGGGTGGACACTATATTGGTGGTTCCAGGTGGCTCAGGGTATTAGAACCCAGGTCTCAGTGACCCCAACTTTCTGCTCTGCCTTTTGCTGCATGGGAATGCTCACAAGAATTAGAGGCATGGCATCTGTATTCTTGGCCTTACCCTAAAACAAACAAGACATCAAAGTGGCTGAAAATGGTTTGGCTCAGTGGATAAAGCATTGGCCTGCAGACTGAGAGGTCCCAGGTTCGATTCCTGTCAAGGGCATGCATCTTGGTTGCGGGCACATCCCCAGTGGGGGGTGTGCAGGAGGCAGCTGATTGATGTCTCTCTCTCATTGATGTTTCTGATTCTCTATTCCTCTCCTTTCCTCTCTGTAGAAATCAATAATATATATATATATATATATTTTTTAAAAAGACATAAAAGTGTTGGGCAAGGAACTTTAACTTCTGAGGCCAAAGGACAACAAGTAGTCAATAGGAAGAATGATGTTTCCGCCAGAAAAAATTTTTAAATATTTTATTGATTTTTTAGAGAGAAAAAGAGAGAGGGACAGAGAGTCAGAAACATTGATGAGAGAGAGACATCGATCAGCTGCCTCCTGCATTCCCCCCACTGGAGATGTGCCTGAAGTCAAGGTACATGCCCTTGACTGGGATGGAACCCGGGACCTTTCACTCCACAGGTCGATGCTCTATCCACTGAGCCAGACCGGTTTCGGCCAGAAAATGTTTTTTTTTTTTTTTTTTTTTAAATTAAACGGATGTCTTGGGGTGAAAATTAAAACTTAAAAAAAAAATAATTTTCTTAAACTCATATGATAGACCTCACCTGAACTTAATTAAGGGAGTAAGTTTATAATATTTGGGTTTTCATGTGGTATGAATTTTCATGGTCTCACTCAGAGATATTCATGTGTTTGCTTATGTTGCTGCCCCATGTTCTACCGAGGAAGCTGCATAATGTTGGGGGTCATAAAATCTGGAAAACTCTAAAGCCTCTTTAGCTCCTCAAGTTCCAGAGAAGGGGAGGTGGACATTTTTGCTCTCATCGATGTGGTCAGGTTTTTCTCTTTATTTATTAAAGCTGTCTTTGACTATGACATTTAACAGAGGGTTATCCAGTGAATGCTGCCTGTCAGTATCCAAAGAATATTTTTCTCCCCCGAGGACAGAGATGCGGGAGATGGATGCTTGTCTCTCCATTCAGAGCAGTGATCTGAACGATGGTTTTCAGTAACTTCATGTGATTACAACTCTCTTTAGGGAAAACTGGCCATGAGAAGATCTAAAGTAAAACCTTCTAGAGCTAAAAAAAAAACCCCACAAACAAATAAAAACTGGGGGTTGAAGAAGGACATGTAAGAATGAATGAAGGGCCCAGATTTGCACTCAAACCTGGTTCTGCTCTTTGATTGGGGCACAGAAGTTTACATTCTTTTTGTTTTGTTTTTAAATATATTTTTATTGATTTTTTATGAGAGGAAGGGAGAGGAATAGAGAGTTAGAAACATCAATGAGAGAGAGACATTGATCAGCCACCTCCTGCATGCCCCCTACCGGGAATGTGCCCACAACCAAGATACATGCCCTTGACCAGAATCAACCTGGGACCCCTCAGTCGGCAGGCCGACGCTCTGTCCACTGAGCCAAACGGGTTTTCGGCGATATATACATCCTTTTTGAATGTGCTTCCTTAGCTGTAAAATGGGAATAATGATATTTCTTTCAAAAAAAGATTAAATAGAATAAATGAGTCTTAGAGCCATGCACAGCATGTTAACTACCTGCAAAAATATACGTTGTTTCAATGACATGCACACACTGATATCGTGTTTACTGGGTGGCCCTGTGCTGCAAGCTGTTGTTGGCAGTCATGACCCTCACCAAGGAAGTCAGTCCCCATCTTTTTTTTTTTTTAAATATTTTATTGATGTTTTACAGAGAGGAAGGGAGAGGGATAAAGAGTTAGAAACATCGATGAGAGAGAAACATCGATCAGCTGCCTCCTGCACACCCCCACTGGAGATGTGCCCGCAACCAAGGTACATGCCCTTGACCAGGATCGAACCTGGGACCTTTCAGTCCGCAGGCTGATGCTCTATCTACTGAGCCATACCAGTTTAGGCCAGGAAACATGACAGCTGTGATTTTCTAATTTCAGGGGTGCTGCTTTCCTTTGCCACATTCTGTCCAACATGGAGCATCACAGAAGAATCTTCCCCAGCGATCCGTGAGCGATCCGCTCCTGCTGTAATGATGCCTCGCTGCCAGGGTGGGTGGATGACTTAGTGCCATGAGATGACAGCTGCTCCGGGAGGAAATGGCACCTGTAACGTGACCCCTGAGCCAGGAAACCATTTACCACCCCAGGGCTCCCAGGGACGGAGCTTGAGTGTCTGTGTTCAGAAGATCTTCCCTCCTCCTCTACGTTAATGGGCCCTGATCACAGAGGCAGAGGCCTATGAACGCAGGCCCTGGAGCCCGCTGCCTGCCGTAAATCCCCCAGGAAATCCTGTTGACATTGGTTGACTGTCAGCGGCATAAAACTGCCAGTGGCCACATTCTAAATTACACAGGACATTTACCCAGTGCGTGTCAGTACCGGTACATCATGGCTCCTGGGTGGGCACCACCCCGGCCTCAGATACCATGCTGACATGTCTTCCTTCACGTGGTGATTCGGGGATTAAAGTGCAAGCAATGGGTACGAATACTGAGGAAGCAGAAGATATGCTCTGGTTTGTTCCCAAAATGGTCTGAGCTTTTCTCCCCTGGATCCTGTCAGAGTGATGGGGGTCATCATTTTATCGCCCCCCCCCTCACTTCCCATCTGATGGCCGGAGCTGTGTGTATGGCTTGCTTTAATAGCCAGAATCTGAATAGCACCTTTTATCCGAGGATGTTCTGTAAATATCTCATCCACGGTTCAGTACTGAAGGCAATTAAGTTGAGGATATTCTATACTTATCCCACATCCCATTCCTGAGAAAGTTATCTGATGAGCAGACAGTTTAGAATGGGTGCATCGTTTTTCCTGGTGCCCACCACCAAACAGCTCAACGTCAGCTGAAACAGACACCCATGTTCAAGGTGAATCCTTATCAATGCGCTTGGATCCCTTTCCAAAGCCTGTTTGCGGCCCCATGAATCCTTTCCTCTGCAGGCTGTCACCCGTATCTCCAGCAGATGATTTTCTTGGCACAGACAGATGTGTCCTGCCGAGAATCCCATACAATGGGTTGATTTCCCAAGCATCAGGTAGAAGCCCTAGATGCCTGCATTGTTTCATTACTAGAAGCCCAGTGCGTGAGATTCGTGTATGAGGGGTGGGGGATGATTTCCCTCAGCCCAACCTGCACTCTCTCCAATGTGGACCCCTTGGGGGGATGTCCAACTGCCCATTTAAATCCAATCCTGCTGGACTGCTGGCTCCCAACTGCTCGCCTGCCTGACTTCCTGATTGCACCTAACCACTTCTGCCTGCCAGCCTGATTGCCCCTAACTGCCTTCCCCTGCAGACCTAGTCACCCCTAACTGCCTGCTGCACACTCCTGGTCACCCCCAATTGCCCACCCCTGCAGGCCTGGTCCCTCCCAACTGCCTTCTCCTGTTGGCTATCTTGTGGTAGCCATCTTGTGTCCACATGGGGGAAGGATCTTTGACCACATGGGGGCAGCCATCTTGTGTTTTGGAGTGATGGTCAATCTGCATATTGCTCTTTTATTAGATAGGATAGAGGCCTGGTACATGGGTGGGGGCCAGATGGTTTGCCCTGAAGGGTGTCCGCATCAGGGTGGGGATTCCCTTGGGGCATGGGGTGGCCTGGATGAGGGGCCTGTGGTGGTTTGCAGGCTGAACACACCCCCAGGTGACCCAAGTGGAGGCCCTGGTATCTGGGATTTATTTATCTTCTATAATTGAAACTTTGTAGCTTGGAGCAGAACCAAGCCTTCTGCTCGCTTGGTGGTGGCGGCCGTTTCTGTTGGGATTTATTTATTTTCTATAATTGAAACTGTAGCCTTAAGCGAAGGCAAAGGCAAGCCAGGGATGCAGAAGCTTGGCTTCCTCCATTGCCAGGGGTTAACCCTACCCTCCTGCTCTCTCCAGCTCCCTGGCTGCCACCATTTTTGTTGGGATTTATTTATCTTCTATAATTGAAACTTTGTAGCCTGGAAAACCCAAGCCTCCTCCTGCTCTCTCCAAGGCCACAGCCATATTGGTTGGGTTAATTTGCATACTTGCTCCTGATTGGCTGATGGGCGTGGCTTGTGAGCAGGCTTGTGGATGTAATGGAGTGATTGTTATATTTGTATATTAGTCTTTTATTAGATAGGATGTCATCCCTTCCATCCAGTTCTGGTGTACTTTCTGATACACATGCACCCAGTGAGATAGGATTGTAGCTCTACTGAGACTGGGCTAGCTCCCAGATTTTGGAAGTCGTAAAGACATTGATTTGACTGTATACACTGCCACATTCTATCCACGTAGCCTTGGAGTGATTATGAAATATCAGTGAGCCTCAGTTTTATTATCTGTAAAATAGGTATAAATGCTACCCCCAGAGTTGTGGTACGGGTTTAAGGAGATACTGAATGCCCAGTATCTGAATGGTTGGGCTGTAAAATGAATGTGAGTTCTCTAATAACTGCTCTCACATATTAGTTCTTCAGTCTTACCTGAAATAATTCCCCCCAAATTTCTCCCTATCCAAGTCCTACTGTTCTTCAATAAAAGTTTGGCATTTGTAGTTTTCAATGTGGTTTTTGTGTACATGATGCTGTCTGATCTGTATCCACACTGTGAAGTAGGTGACACCCCTGAAGGGGCACCTGAAGAAGTTGAGCCCCAAAAGGATAAGGGGCTTTATGATGCCTCAGTTTCAATACTAAGCACCAAGTCATGTGCCTATGAATCAGTATTCTTCATTTATCAAGACTGCACCTTTTAGAGCAAGGTCCACATTTGGACATACAGTGGTACCTCTAGATACGAGTTTAATTCGTTCCGTAACCTTGAGGCGTGGGAAACTATGAGATGCTTGAGTCACGGTAAACTGGTGGGTCGTGTGCAGCTGGACGATCTGCGAGATGACTCCTATCTCAAATGGTGCTCGTATTTCAAAGCAAAAATCGCTTGCTTGATGGCTCGTATCTCAAAAATCTCATATGTTAGCGCACTCGTATCTCGAGGTACCAATGTAATCGGTTGTCCTTTTTGCTGTCTTTCCATATCCCTGTGCAAGGACGTCTCTCCTTTTTATTGTATCCAACTCTTTCCTGCATCCTCGTCTTTATAAAGATGGGCTCTCTTCAACCTGTTCAAAATCTTCCATGGCTCGGTTCAGTGGTATTAACTGGCAATCATCTGTCATTTCTTGTTCCCAGGTGCTGCTGTTACTGGCATCCACTTCAGTCATTTCTTGGTAGAAGCCCTACTTCAACTGCTTGTTTACTTTCTGAGTGTTAGTAAAGTCGACATGAGATCATGCAATCTATAAATATAATCATCCAGGAACATGCAAACCACAGCACATTACAGTACACATTTTGGAGACTGCTGGCTGCCCCTCAATGTCTGTACTTTGCCAGTAAAAAATATGTATATATGAGGTTTGGCTGGGTGAAAAGAATGCATAGACTGGTCTTCTGTGCAGCTAATTTGATCATTTTATAAGGTTCTGGCTAATGGAATATGAGCAAACTGATGAATGCCACTGAAATAGAAAAGGAATTTGCCCTCCCATCTCTTCTTCACTTTCTGGAAAAGCTGAGGCAGCTACCCTGACTCACAAGAGGCGAGCCTCCTGGTCAGAATAGCAGGACAACACTCTTGTAAACTCATGGGTGTTCCACTCCACGGGGCTGCTATTCCAAGCCTGTGAAGTTCAGGCCATGCTGAGAGGGTAGTTAGAAATAAACTTTTTAAAAAGTCATTGATATCCCTAGCCAGTTTGGCTCATTGGATAGAGTGTCAGTCTGCAGACCAAAGCATCCAAGGTTCCATTTCAGTCAAGGGCATATGACCTGGTTGTGGGTTCAATCCCCAATAGGGGGCATACAAAAGGTAGCCAATCAATGATTCTCTCTCATTATTGATATTTCTATCTCCCTCTCCCTTCCTTTCCAAAATCAACAAAAA
>PVJN01013371.1:0-48931 GCA_004026805.1 Lasiurus borealis | reverse complement strand
CACGTATCAATAAGCTGAAGAAACCATGACCCCAGGGTTTAAGTGATCTGCCCAAGATCGCAGAAAAGTAGCAAAAACCCTGAGACCTAACTTTCTCAGCTCCTGGTCCAGTTCTATCTTTGAACCTTGAGTAAGTGAAAAATAAATATACTCATTAGATTTGTATATTTATTTTTGTGTGGACATCCCATTCAGAAAACCCAAACTAAAAGCAATATAGCTCTTCAGTGCTTTATCAGAGTCCTTCGGTCGTTATTTTAAAAGAAGAGCTTGAATTCCAATCTTACCTTGCTACATTTCAAACAGCCTGCTAGAAACTTCTTTATCTCCACATCAGTGCCAGGTAAGAGTTTGAGAGAGAGGTGTGTAAGATGCTTAAAAGGATTGGTCTCCACCACATTGAGGAGGACAGGAGAGTTATCCAACACAGCTGCCGGAGACACTAACTGCAGCAGGAACCTGGGAACCAAGGTCACGTTACCACACAGTTATGAGACAGGGAAACTCTCCCACTGAGTCACAACCCCACTGCATCCCGTTCCCTAACTCAGCGGATCATCAATGATTAGAAGGATCGGGAAAGGGGACATATTGAAATCCTAGGGGCCAATATGAAAGACTCCCAACGGTAAAATGTGATAAACTGGTGTCAATAGTAAAACATCAATCTTGGATAAGAATGACTGACTGAAACATAATGAATATATTAATGCCCATGATTTCACGATGAAAGACAGATGAGAAAAAGCAAAGAACTAAAATAAAAAAACGACCGAAACCACAAAAATAACTAGAGTAACAACTTCATACTCTAAAAGTTGACAATTTAAAAGAATTAAGCCTTTATCCTTTATTGTATGACTTTCAGGGTAATCAAATATTGCTAATTGATGGGCGTAAGTTCTTGATTATAAATGAATTGTATCCAATAAAATAGACAGAATAGGATTAGGAAAGCCTAATTTTATAGTCTCTGCTGACATAACTGATTTGATCAACAACCATTAGCTGAAGAAGCAACAGAGAGAGTTGGGGAACTTTACAGTGAAAGGTCAGGCATCAGCACCTCATGAATATCCACTCCCCACACACCACTTATTCTCTCCTTTTCCCAAGCTCATTACAAAAACATACACTTGATGCTATTAAATACTTCATTTAATGAAAATAGAGAGTAAATATTTCTGATTTTAATCGTGAGATTAAGTAAATTTAAGATTTCTGGAGCCCTGGACACCCGTTTTTAAGATGGCCAGGGACACCTGTCACACACAGAGACTCGCCCTATCCCGAGAGCTGGCGCTGAGACTCACCTGGGGATTTCCTTGGCGTGCTCCTGCGTACACTGCTGCAGCAGGTCTATGAATTTCTGCGGGAAAGCTAAAAAGTCTACCAGAAGCCCTTGCTGGAATTTTAAACTGCACAGAAAACAGGAAAAGATAGTTTTAGAAAATGTAACTACTACCTTTTATTATAATTAACACCTTGGAAGATCATTTTTTTCTTTACTAGCCATGCATAATCAAGATGTAATAAACTAAGGAACTTTGATTTTTAGAAAATTTATTCAATGAGAGGGAAAAGGTCAATAAATTTAGCTAAAGATCCAAATTTCTGAGCCATTGTAAGCAGAACTCTAATAATCTATGAAATACTTATTTTTCCCAAAACATTCTGAGTAATTAGTGTATAAATAGTCCAGTGTTCCCAAAATACCTAAATATTCCTAATAGGTATGTATGTGTTTCAAAGAGAATAGTGCCAATACATCCACAGAACTTAAAAGCTTATTTATTCCTAGATTAAATAAAAGATGAGCAGAGTAAGTTTAGTTACCTCTGAAAATCTTCCTCAGATATAACGAGGTTATAGAGGAAAAAGGGATCGGTGTCATCGGTCAGACGGATAACTAAATCCTAAAAGAAAGTGATTTGAATGCGTTTAGCTGTGGCTCTGAGTAAAAAGTGAAAACATCCCACATCAATCAATACACCGCATCAGGCCTCAGCGGGCTCTGCTCCTGGACTGCTGGCTTTCCTAGTCTTAGATTCCATCTTCACAGGGGACCAATTCTGTTTACTGAGAGCTACAGGGGAGGGGAGGGGAGGGGGGGAGTTAAGTAAACGCTAAGAGTTTTAAGTTTAGGAGTATCATCCTTAGAAAAATTCAGACCCAGCCCTTGCTGCACCATGAACAATGACAAAAATATTCTTTACCACTGACTATACCATATCAACTACATTTTCAGTTTCCTGCAAGTTAATTGTCTGGCATTTCAAAGTGGCAAACACACGAGCAGAATCACTGCCGTCCGCCCTGGGGAAAGGAGCATTGTCCCTCGGGCAGAGGACGGGTATCGGGTGACCTGTGGCCAGGCTCCCTCCTCCAGCCCCCTCCGCTCCAGATGGCCTCGCGTGGACCCCCTGCCTCAGCTTCAAGGGAGTCAACAGCTTTCACCCAGACCTGCTTCCAGATCAGGTTTACCGGGTGCCAGCTCAACAGCAGCCAAAGCGGACAGCAAAGTGGCCGACATCACGGACTCAGAGGGCACGGTGTAAGGAAAACACAGCGACAAGATGGTGAAGGAGCCCTAACTGGGTTGGCTCAGTGGATAGAGCGTCAGCCTACGGACTGAAAGGTCCCAGGTTCAAGGGCATGTACTTGGTTGTGGGCACATCCCCAGTAGGAGGTGTGCAGGAGGCAGCTGGTCGATGTCTCTCTCTCATTGGTGTTTCGAACTCTCTATCCCTCTCCCTTCCTCTAAAAAGATGATGAAGGAGACAGTAACGAACACACACTGGGTTCAGAGTAGGTTCCACTTGACATGAAGTCTACTTGTGGCCCCTGAGGAGCTGTTAGGGCCCTGGGAAAACCTACCCACCGCTGAGTGGGGCTAGAAAAGGAGGAGGTCCCAGGCACGCATAGAAATACCATGGACCACCTCTTCCCACATCAGCCATCCAGCCACCTGCTCTGCCTCAGAGGCCCTGTTCTTCAGCAACTGCAACTGAGGTACTTCCTGGAATGCACCCCAAGACGCTTAAAAACCAAAGCTGCTGCCAGTTCTCCCAGGGCCCTGGATATTTTAAATATATCTTACTGATTTTTACAGAGAGGATGTGAGAAAGTCAGAAACATCGATGAGAGAGAAACACCGATCAGTTGCCTCCTGCACACACCCCACTGGGGATGTGCCCACAACCAAGGCAAATGCCTTTGACCAGAATCGAACCCGGGACCCTTCAGTCCACAGGCCGACGCTCTATCCATGAAGCCAAACCGGCAGGGCCCTGGATATTTTAGAGAAAGCGAGGTGGAGAAAACAATGCCCTACTTCTCAGCCCTGTAGTCTGTGTCCATCTGAAGACCATACAGGACTGATGCTCAAATGCCGCTCTTCCAAGGCAAAGGGAAAGATTTAGAATATCTCCCTGCAGATTCCATCCATTCCGTTCTCACACGCACACCATGAAACACCGACTCTCTAGGGTGGCAATAGATTTTCTAGCGTCCTAAGTGTCCTGGGCAAACCTCAGGGGCCAGCCTCCCAACCCCCATTCGTCTGCGCTTTAGAAATATGTGGTATCACAATCTCTGAGTTATCGTAGTACTTTCTACCACTCGGGACCTGCAAGTTACAAAATGGCCCCAAATTAAAAGCAAAATAGGTGCAAAAAAGATCTCACACTCTTAAACAACAAAAATAATTATGCAATGTAACAAATTATCATAGTTCAAAAGCGAAGTGAATACCCACCTTTCTGTGGACCGGATTAGACACTGCTTGCAGCTCAATGCTCACTCTAACACTGACTCTCCTGTGAAGACACAAGCAGACCGTCATTACACAGGACACAGTGACACCACCTGCTCGATTAGCTCCAGGGCCTTCATAGACGCCTATGAAGTGCTGGGAAAGCATCCCCGGTTTGAAGTTCAAGTTCTTATTCTCTACTAGTAAGTAGTAATCAGGTCTTTAACCAGAGGCTAAATTTGTCTCTCCTGTAAAATGGGGTTGTCATGAGGAGTAAGAGACAGAAACGAAGAGGAAGGCCTAGTACTAGCCTGGACCATAACCTTCCTATCCTGATTCTGAAACGGCACCTGTTGAAAGATAAACCATCCATTTAATAACTTTTCACACTAAAAAATTACCAATTCAAATAATGGAATGATTTATGAGAGGTTCCATTTGAAAAAGTTAAAATGTGGCATAATATTAAGATACTGGGATGACGTCAAGGACGAGGATAACATATTCCTTCCCCTCACACACTCAACATGTTTTTTGTGGTGTTTTTTTTTTCAGATCCACAAAGTGCATCTGTTCCAAATACTTTATGCAGCATATGCAGAGAAGTATCACCAACAGGTTACCCCCTATCTTATTCTAGAGCAACGGTTCTCAACCTGTGGGTCGAGACCCCTTTGGGGGTCGAACAACACTTTCACAGGGGTCGCCTAAGACCATTGGAAAACACAGATATGATTCATAACAGTTGCAAAATTACAGTGATGAAGTAGCAACAGAAATAATGTTATGGTTGGGGGTCACCACCACATGAGGAGCTGTGTTAAAGGGTCTCGGCCTTAGGAAGGTTGAGAACCTCTGTTCTAGAGGAACTTGAAGCCCTAAGAGGAAGAAACTGTAGTTTTCCACATTCCATACTGCGCCCTGCAGAATCCAGTGCTGAACAGAGGCCTATAAATAAAAGTCCTCATAAACATTAACCAAATTGAACAAAGACATTTAAATAACTAGGAAATAAAGAGAAATACTGGTGAAAACCCATCTCTACATAAGAGCTTCTCAAACTACTGTGCTAGAGTTAAATAATTAAGTAACATGGAAAGGGAAAGCAACAAATAATTTGTTCAACATTAAGTTATCTTCTAAAGCTGTGTTTGAAGCCTTTCCCACAGCCCACCACTGCGTACCGGCTACAGAAACAGAAAGTGTGGACAGAGCAGTGCGCACGGGCGGAAAACCTGGTAAGAGCTGACCAAAGCTAGCTTCAGGTGCTTGGTTTTTTATGCTCTGACAATTTTACATTGGCTGAAAACCTTAGCTCATATGATGAGGCTACCATAACTTGTCTGTTATCTGAACAGAACCAACCAGCGCTGGTGAACACCACAAAAATGGAGAGAATTATCTTTAAACCCACAGAACGTTTTGTTTCTGTGTTTACTTCAACTCCCCCACGCCTCCCCAAATGTCCTGTAGAAAAATCTGTGCTTTCAGAGGACATACTATCTGAAATCAGAAATCTTGCTTTACCGATTGTAATGGCTGTCATAGGAACATCATAAAACAAATCAATAAAGCCTCAATAAACATGCTATTTCTCAAAATAAGTGCCACATTCTGAACAACGCATACATCTACAAAACATCTTCCTTGTCAGTAAACCTGGCTCAGAGACCTGCATTCCAGCCACCTCTGCGGCCTGGAAGCTATGACCCCCACCTCTCAATGCAAACAATGAGAGCCACTCTAAGCCAGGTGCTGTGCTGGTGCTAGGTTACAAACAGAAACAAACCTGGTCCATGTCCTCACACTGAGATCCCAATGAAGGACCTGACCCCAGATTTGTTGTAGGGCTTCCAGAGAGGGGAGGAGGAGTCCCACACTATGAGCCCTTGCCAGGCCCTTGGAATCACCACCTCAGCTAACAACAGTCACCTTACATCAATAGCATCTTCCTGCAGAGAGAGAAGCCGAGGTGGTTATAAACCTGGTGGTGGTCACACTGCAGAGCCCAAACCAGAGCTCAGATTTTCTCCGACATCAGGCTAAGAAATAAGGTCAATTGACTTCAACTCGGGCAACCTTGACCGGAGCCTCATGTGGACGGGATTTAAGACCTTGGCAGTTATGAAGGAAGGAGCACTGGGGGCGAGGGGAGCAGGACAGAGGCAGGGCACTGAGAGAGAACGCGCTGCACTCGGAGGGTAACGAGGAGCTAGTGCAGTGGTCGGCAAACTCATCAGTCAACAGAGCAGCGGCTCTCGAGCCGCAGTTTGCCGACCACTGTCTAGTGTGACTACTACATTGGGGAGAGGAGCTCAGGAAACAAAAACGAGAAAGCAGGTTGGTGTCAAATCACGGGCTTCACAATGTTTCACCACTTTCTTCCAGACAGTTCTTGGAGCAGTGCCACTGCCTCCTCCTCTACCACGTCAGTAATTTGTAAACTTCACGCACTAATCACACGTTAATAACAGCTAACGTTTAGTGAATGCGTACGATGCTCCAAGCACTGTTTGTTCTAAGCACTTTAATACGTATGAATTCACCTCCAGTTCATAGTACTCCCATGAGGCAGCTACTTTTCTCACTGATTTACGATGGGCACAGAGACATTAAGTTAACAAACAAACCTGTACAACACGAAGGCCAGGAAGTGGCAGAGCTGGAATTTCAAGCCAATCCGGCCCCCCAGCCTGCAATCTGAACCCCCGCTGTGCTGCCTCTCCCAGGCAAACCGTTGGCCCTACTGAAGCTCGAGTTCCTGGAGGACCAGAATGAAAACGGGGGTTTCTGTTGTTTGGGGGCTGGAAGTGAGGAGGCAGGAAGCTTCACACGCTTAGCACCTCGGACAGTTCCCGGTGCACAGTGGGCGTTCGGAAATTTATTTGTTCAGCTGAACTGGCCTTGAATACTTAACTGGAGAGGCTGCATTATTTTCCCATAGGTCAGGGGTCAGCAAACTTTTTCTGTCAAGGGCCAGATAGCAAACACTTGAGGCTCTGCAGGCCACAGGTCTCTGTCACAATTACCCACTCTGCCCTTGTAGCTAAAAGCAGCCACAAAGGACTCCTTAGCAAATGAGGATGGCTGTGCGCCAATAAAAAGAAGGCTTTATTCACGCAAGTGGGCAGCGGGCCACCTGGCCGTGGGCTCCAGTTAGCTGACTTCTGTTCCAGGGGATAGGAAAGGTTTCTGAACAGGAGGGTGAAAAGGGTGACTGGCCTGTGTCTTAAATTCAGAGATATTCTCATTGCTAGTAGATGAGAGCCAGAGAGTAAGAGCAGAGACAGGAGTGAGTCACCAGGTAACAGCTGTGGGCAGCGGACAAGCCTGCTGGGAGTTCAGGCTGACTCCCAGGTGGCGCCATCCAAGCCCATTCGCTTACGGTTTACACGTGAACTTCCACTCTGCCACCCACAGCGAACCCTCAGCAGAGGACACCGCCTGGGGGACTCCGCCCACAGGCCAGAACCCCGCCTCACCTGCACCCACCCCTTTAAAACAGCTTACAGGGGTCTCCCCAGCACGCGTGTGCACACCGTGTATACAAACTCTCGCCCACGCCAGCACGGCTTTGCCGCGTGGCCTGCTGCTGGCAGTTTAGGTTTCACGCCTCGCAATGGGCCAGTAAACCCTCCGCTCTAAAAGACCTTCAGCTGTGGCGGTTACCATTTTTGCTCAACATCATAATGAGATGGAGAAGAGCTAGGAGTTTCGATGTTGGGACCAGAGATGACACCCTCACCTTTCGTCCTTCTAGACTCATCCTAGAACGGTGCTGCGTCTGATCGAGAAGAATGGAGGCCACGAATATGAGCCCCATAACAATTTTACGTTTTCCAGAAGCCAAATTTAACCCAACATACCCCAAATATCACCATCTTACTCTACAACATAATCAGCATCAAAATCGAGATATTCTACACCCCTTTTCTTCACAGAACCTTCAACATCCACTGCGCATTTCACTCTATGGCACCTCAGTCTGGACCAGTTCCAAGCCACATGTCCAGTGACCCCAGTGGCCGGCACTCTGGGCACAAGGACTGACAGAAATAGCCTGCACACCTCCATCCTCAGCCTCCCTGCCTGGCTGGCCAGCGGATTCGGGACCTCATTAAACCACATACTAGTTTCACTATCAATCAATCTCCTCGTTTCCTACGCCGCACGTCCACACCTGACCCTCCTAACCATCACTTGGGCGGGCATGTTACACCCGTTTTACAAACCAGAAGCGAAGAGACGCCTAATGAGGGGTGGAACCGAGACAACAGTGCAATCTGCTGGGCGGGGGGAATTTTAACGCGAGTCAAGGGGGGTCCGCATGTGGAGATGGCAGGAGACTTGACGTGGGTGCTGAACACAATACAAAATGCAGAACTGCACCCCGGAAACCTATGTACTTTTATCAACCAATGTTACCCCAATAAAATCAATACAGGGGGCGAGGGGTGGCGTGGCTCAGTGGTGGAGCCTCGATCTATGAACCAGGAGGTCACCCCTGGGTTCCTGGTCAGGGCACAGGCCCGGGTTGCGGGCTCGATCCCCATAGGGGGACGTGCAGGAGGCATGGACCTTGGTGGCGAGCACTTCCCCAGTAGAGGGTGTGCAGGAGGCAGCTAATCTGTGTTTCTCTCTCATCATTAGTGTTTCTAACTCTCTATTTCTCTCCCTTCCTCTCTGTAAAAAAATCAATAAAAATACATTTTAAAAAAGGGGGGTGGAGGTTATTCCATTACCTGACTTCTGACCCAATCTCTCTATGGAAACGCCGCCTCCTTAAGGAAAGCTGTCATCGCGTTCACCTCCCGGGGCTGTCAACCCACGGAGACCAGGGCCCTTGACCTGACACGGTGGCCCCCGCGTGGGGCCAGGCGTGTGGCCCGTCGGCGACATTTACACGAATGACTGGGATTTCTGCTGGCCCCTATGGTCTTTAGCCGGTTTCAGTTACTTAAAAGTGCAGTCAATGGGAACGCGAGATACACCACAGAACAGCGGTTCTCAACCTTTCTAAGGCCGCGACCCTTTAAAACAGCTTCTCACAGGGTGGTGACCCCCAACCATAACATTATTTCCGTGGCTACTTCATCGCTGTCATCTTGCTGCTGTGATGAACTGTCATGTCAATATCTGATAGGCAGGATGTATTTTCGTTGTTACAAATGGAACATCATTAAAGCATAGGGATTCATCGCAAAAACAATATGTAATTGTATATTGTGAAATATTTATTTCTAATGACAAATAAGTAAAATGTTGTCTTGAATCGTGGTGTAGCAACAGTCTTCCTAGGACAACAGTAAACGACGTGGCTACACTTTGCTACACCGAGGAGCGGTGTGTTGGTTCCTAAGACCATGGGAAATAGGTGTTTTCCGCTGGTCTCAGGCGACCCCTGTGAAAGGGCCGTTCGACCCCCAAAGGGGTCTCGACCCACAGGTTGAGAACCGCTGCCATGGACCCGGCTGTTCTGCAGGCGAAGCTCAAACCGACTTCCGACAGAAGGTCCCCAGGCCGGGAGCCACGGCCCGCGTCCCAGCGGGACCAGGCGGACCCCCGGGCCCAGCTGTCAACGCGGAGGCGGGCTCGCACCTCCCCGGCCCCCGCCCCCTCCCCCGCCGCCCTGCGCGTCCTCGGCAACCACCCCTCGGTGAGAGAGGTGGCCCTGCGTCCCAGCTGAGTCCCCCGAACCCCGCGTCCCGGGGCGGCCGGCCCGCCGCCCCGCCGCAGGCCGCCGGCCCGCCGCCCCGAGCCGCCATCTTCCCCCCCACACTCGGCCCGACCCCAACCGCCGCCCCCGCGGGCCTCACCTCTCCTCGCAGTCTCTGCACTTCACCTGCAGCGGGACGAGCTGCTGGAACAGGACCTGGCTCATGCTGCGCCGCCGTCCCGCCGCCCGCGCGCGGCGTCCACAGGCCGGGCTCCCTCCCGGCGGCGCCCGCCTCCGCCTCCGCCGCGTCCGGCTCCCGCTCAGGTTTGAGTTTGGCGCTCGACTTCCGCTGAGGGGGCGGGGCCTGGAACGAGGCGGAAGCTGAAGGCGGGTTGGGCCTCGCCGGCCACCGTCCCCTCCTTCCGGTCGGCCGAGGGGCGGGGCCGGCGGAGCGGGGGTCCCGGCGTCCACCAGCGTGGCGGGTCCGACGCCGCCATCTTTGATCAGGGAAAGGTTCCCCCCCATCACACACACACACACCCCCCGCGGGAAGCTGACAACTTTCCGGCCGGAGCGATGGCGGCCTCCGCGCCGACTCCGCACGCGGCTGGCTTCCCGGCCGAGGGCCGCTGCGGCTACTACGTGACCAAGAAGAAGAGGTTCTGCCGGATGGTGGCGGCCGCGGGGAGGCGGTTCTGCGGCGAACACGCTGGCGCCGCCGAGGTAGCTCCCGGCCCCGCCCCCCGCTCCCCTCCCCTCCGCTCTCGCCCCGATTTCGGCTTCACTCCCCCGGGTTTTCCGCCTTTTTAGTTCTTCTGCGCGGCTCCGGGCCCCCGGGGGGCGAGGGTGGGCCGGCGGGGACCCGCGACGGGGAGAGGGACCCCCATCTCTTCTCACTTTGACCCCAAACGCGCGCGGCTGCCGCCCTCCCTCCCCCCCGGAGTGGGGATCCCGCTCCCTCCCTGTCCCCGGGGGGATCCCCGCTCCCGGTTGTGGGCTCGTGCTTGCGGGGGCCCTCGGTCGCCTCCTCCGGTCCGGGCCGTGCAAACTTGCTCAAGAAGTGCAGCTCGAAAGCGGGCGGGTTGCACCTGCTTTGCTGGGTGGGAACGGGGAGGAGAGGTTCTGTCTGTCTCTTTCGATGACAGTTGACGTTCAGTGTCGTGTTGTATCGGTTTGAGGGGTGCAGCACAGTGTGGACGAAGTGACACCCCCCTCCCATTCCCGGTTCCTGCAATTGACAGTCCGCGCGGACACCCGGGCTCACCCCAAGGATGGGATCCACTCCCTCCGCCAGCTCAGTGCGAGGCAGAGTTTTATTTATTTTTTTCAGTTGCAGGTGACACTGGATATTCTATTAGTTTCAGGTATACGGCAGTGATTAGACATTTGTAGAACTTCAGAGGTGACACACACACACACACACACCCAATAACTCCAGCACCCAGCTGGCCTCTTAGTAGTTATTGCACTGTTATGACCTTATTCCTTGTGCAATGCTTTGCATCCCGGGACTGTTCTGTGGCTGCTCACCTTTTTTTTTAATTGTTGAAAGTGTTACAGATATTCCTTGCCCCCGTTCTCTCATTGACCCCTCCTATCCATGGGTTATGCATATATGCACACAACACACAAGTTCTTTTTTAAAAAATATATTTTATTGATTTTTCACAGAGAGGAAGATAGAGGGATAAAGTTAGAAACATCGATGAGAGAGAGACTCGATCAGCCGCCTCCTGCACGCCCCACACTGGAGACTGGGGATGTGCCCGCAACCAAAGATACATGCCCTTGAGCAGAATGGAACCCGGGACCCTTTAGTCCACAGGCCGACGCTCTATCCACTGAGCCACACCGGTTTCAGCTGCACACAAGTTCTTTGGTTAATCACTTCCCACCCACCCACCCCCGTCATCTGTACTTCCCAATGGAGAGGAAAGACTTTAAAACATGTAAGAATCCACTCTCCCTTTAAACACGAAAATATCCCTAGCTGGCTTGGCTCAGTGGATAGAGCATCTGCCTGAGGACTGAAGGGTCTCAGGTTTGATTGCGGTCAAGGGCACAGGCCTGGGTTGCGGGGCAGGGCAGCTGATCGGTGGTTCCCTCTCATCATTGATGTTTCTATCTCTCCCTCCCTCTCCCTCTCTCAAATCAATAAAAATATATTTAAAAATAAATAGAAATGAGAACAGGCAACAGTTGTGTTCACTAGAACACTTCCACCTATAATGGGACCGTGTATTGGGGTATAGGTGATAGGAAAATAAGAATGGGGATAAGAGGGGGTCCCCGTGGGAAAAGACTGGTACTTGCCCAGAGGGAAGCACACTGAAACAAGCTTATTCTGGTTTGGGGGTGTGGGCGGCCTGTGACCTAGGGGGAGAACTCTTGGAAGTACACCCACAGGTGTGTGGGCTGGCTTCGAGGGGACCAGCAAACACCCCTTGATTGAAGAACAAGATGTATGGTGTTGCTCTCACTCTGAGACCTCAGACGTGACCTTAACCACACAGCTGGAAGGTGACAGACGCAGCATCAGTCCTTATCGGCCCATCCATCAGTCGGTATTCCCAGAGAGCCACACTGTGCGAAGCAGGTTTTTAAAAACCATTAGCTCACTTCATCTTCCTCCACCTTTGGAGGCAAAATTGTCATGTTTGGGCGGAGGCAGTAAGTCCACCTACGGTCACAGAGTTAGGAGCTGGAGCTAAGAACCAGGCCTCCGAGAACTGCCCTGTTCCCCACAGATCTGCGGGAATGTTGGGGAGCGTTGCCAGCGCTAATTTCCTTTGAATTTTCCCGGTGCATACGGTTCCATCCATGACTTAGAAACATTGGGTGTGACTGCTCGCCTGTGGAATTTGGCCACCTAACGAACGGTTAAAATGCCCTATTTCATCGTTTCTAAGACCCTTTCTTTGAACATCTCTGAAATCAGGATGTATCCTGAAATCAATGACATCACAACGTAAATCGGCAGTATTTCTTCTCTCTTAGTGCGTGTTTTCGTCAGTGCTATCATAGACTCAGTTTCATACACAGGCCTTCCTATAACCTATTTGAAGCCACAGAGCCTCATTGTCCAAAGCAGTACTTGCTCATATGTACATAAGCCAGCTACACTGGACACTAATTGTTGAACCCGGTGACCTAACTGTGCCCCTGTTTAATTAATGGCCACTTAGGAGTCTTTGCCTTGTCTTGGAATTACACCGAAGTCAAAACTAGTACCTGTAAGCAATGCAGTTGATATTTTATTCAAATAAATAGATCCTTTTTCTTTTCCAGGAAGAAAATGCTCGAAAAAGAATCCTGTGTCCTTTAGATCCGAAACAGTAAGTACGGGGTCAGAAAAGGGTTTTTTTCTGTGTCAGAAACAGTGATTGTCACAAGTCTTATTTTAAACAATTTTCTCTTCCATTGTAGCACGGTCTACGAAGATCAACTAGCAAAGCATTTGAAAAAATGTAACTCAAGAGAGAAGCCAAAACCTGTGAGTAGTTGATCAGTGAAACTGAATGGGGAGCGTGCGCTGTGTGATGTTTGTACAGATGCAGATTACAGATGTGCATATTTAACTGTCATCGCTAAGGCTTGAATGCAGTCACTGCATTTGCAGGTGCGAAGGCCAGCTATGTATCCAAAATTCAGATAATAGAATTCTATGTAACCAGAGTGTAGTTCAGAGAGTAATTTCAGAATGTGTTTCTTCAAAAATATTCCCTCAGTGCCTCCTAGGGTTAATCCTGTTAAATTAATCCCAGTGGGCTTATTTGAAACTGGTAACTAAGCTGTAAAGAACAGGCATCATAATACGGTCAATGGAAGGAGTGCACATGTAAGAACGCACACTTGTGTAAAAATTAAAATTAAGTCCAAGAGACCAAGAAAGACTTCCCAGAGAGAATGCTTATCTGTTTGCATTAGTATTTTGGGTGGAATAAATGAGACCTAAACTGTTGTAACATCGCTCTCTTATCTCTGGTGCTGGTCTTGCTTCCTGTCTGATCAACAGCCACGGGTACAGCTGATGCTTTGTTTTTGCTTTAACGCTGTAAACAGAACTGACACAGCCCTCAGTCTGCGCTGCAGCGGGGTTAAAACTCTCATAGAAAATTACTGGTGAATTTCTCTGGACCACAGATGTTCACAGAACCACTCACTGGGATAGGAGGTCCATGAACACAGAGGTCTTTGTTCTTTTCTCTCCTGTGGTGAATCATCCGTACCCAGAGCTAATGAAGGGCCACAGTAGGTGCTTAGTAACATGTGATGAAGGAGCATAGTAGGTGCTCAGTAACTGTGTAATGAATGAATGGGTCGAAGGGAGGCACAGACAAGAAAGAAGGGAAGGATCAGGTTTTCATTTCAGTTTCTGTGAGCTCTTCACATTACTAACAGCATTTTTATGGTTTTGTTTTGGTCAAGGATTTCTTTATTGAAGATATTAATGCAGGCCTAAAAGATGAAACAGAAATTTCTGAACAGTTAGTAAGTACTTGCCTTTTTACCTTCAAACAGTATTTATAAGCTGTCTCCGCATGGAATAAGCTGCGTTCCCATTTTTGTTGGGAATAAGTTAATTTCTTAAACTTTAGAATGCATTTTCCTCTCGAACCGATATTCTCAGTGATCAGCTCACTCCTCATTTTTTTGTATGTAGGTTCCAATTTCTTCTCTCCCCGAAGAGCAGTTGGAAATTTTAATTAAGAAGCTGAAAAAAGCAAGTGAGGGTAAGTCTGCCTGAGGTTGCGCGTTCCGGCGCTTTAAGGACAGTTAGGTGGTACGTGAGCGGCACCGGTGGCTTAAGATGTTCCGCTCTTGTCCAGGGCCCTGTGGTTTCGGGTGTGGTTGCCTAAGCTCTTGTGCTTACATTTGGCACAGGTTTGAACTCTACACTTAAAGATCAAATTATGTCCCATCCAGCATTGCATGATGCCCTTAATGACCCTAACAATGGGGATTCTGCCACCAAACACCTGAAGCAGCAGGTATGTGTAGGCCACGCCGATCCTCAACACGCCTCTGGTCTGTCGGCCGCTAACATTCTGTTCCTTCTACACGTAGCTACTAATGAGCTTCCACTCGGGTGCCTTTCAGGGACAGAACCCTTCCCTTCCAAAAAACACACGTATAAACGTCTCCTAAAATGTTCGGCCTAACTGTGGGTCCGAGTACTGTGTGTTAAATATTCCAAACACAGCAGGAGAACATGGAAAGCCACACAGACATCTTCCACGGGACCAGGCCGCCCTCTGTAGCATGACCTTCTGCTGTTTCTCTCACTTGAGCCAGCTGTGTTTGCTCTCGTTTGTAAAATAATCTCCAGAGGTTTGCAGGCTTCTATTTTAGGTAACATTGAGAAATTAAAGTTACTTGGCCCACGAAGATGCTTTGTTGAGTTTGGAGCAGGAAAGGGGAAATTGTCTCACTGGGTTGATATTGCCTTAAAAGATGCCGAAGAGGTTCACTTCATCCTCGTAGAGAAGGTGCCCACGAGGTTCAAGGTGAGCATGCGCGTGCAGGGTGCCTGGATGTGCTTGCATTTTCCCCGTAAACAAGGGGCATGTCTCTAAAAGGGGGTGTTGCTCGGAGTTTTGAAAACCAATAGAACTGCTTTGTTTTCCTAAAGCTTTTCCTTAAACATGAGAAAGCCACGGTTACAATCATGCTCTGTTTGTGCAGGTAGATGGCAAACACAAAAGGACAAACTCGGTGTTCCAGAGACTTCAGATTGACATCCAACACCTGTGTCTGAGTGAGTGGCGTAATTTCTGTGGTCTGCCATAAATCACAGGCGTTTCTAGTACAGCCAGGCGTGACACCCTTCGGGCGCCAGGGCGAGGCCTGGTCAGGCAGTGGCCACGCTGCTCGCTCACAGCCCCTCCTCCAGCCGCCGCAGCGTTGATCCTCTTTCCTAACCACCAAGTGCGAATGTTCGTTGGCATCTCAGCCCTAAAATTCAAAGCCTCTGCTTAGTTCTCGGCGTGGGGAGGCACCGGAAGGCCTTACCCACGAGGGGCTGACGTGGTTCTCTCCTTCCCCTGCAGACAGGATCCCCGTGCTGAGCAGGGAGAGGCTGCCCGTGGTGGGCATCGGCAAGCACCTGTGCGGAGCGGCCACAGGTGAGCAAGCCCACCCATCGCGTCCCCTGCTCTCGGGGTCCTCGCGCCTGGCCCCGCCGTGTCCGGGGTCTCCCCATGTTCCTGTCATGTGGTCACCTTTCGGTGGTCTGCACAGTAGCACCGGCCCCGTGGGCGAGCAGACGGAGGGCTTTCAGCTCAGCTGCTCGGGGCCCCGGGTGAGATCATGTGAGGTCAGACACGGGCGCTCCTGCTCCCCTTCTTGAACGGTGTGCTCCTCCCCGGGGCGCCCTTCCTGCCTGCTCCTCCCTCTGCGTCTTCCCTCCCTCTCTCCCTCTAGGACTGGCACCTCCGCCAGCTGCACGGACACCCGCCCCTTCGTTTCTCTCTGTGGCTTTTCTTGGGATGAAAAGTCCGTGGCCTGTCAGTGTAGGCAGGTGCATTGGCTCCGTGCGAGGCACCTCCTCAGCCAGGGCGGAGACCTGAGGTCAGTCCCAGTATTGGGACTGAACCATTTTGCAAATTAGACCTTAAACTTCAGACGGTTTTACTGGGAAGTAAAGTAGACTTTATGCAGAATAAATCATTCAAGAAAGTGAGATGAGCCGAAACCGGTTTGGCTCAGTGGATAGATCATCAGCCTGCGAACTGAAGGGTCCCAGGTTCGATTCTGGTCAAGGGCATGTACCTTGGTTGCAGGCACATCCCCAGTGGGGGGCGTGCAGGAGGCAACTGATCGATGTCTCTCTCTCACTGATGTTTCTAGCTTTTTATCCCTCTCCCTTCCTCTCTGTGAGAAATCAATAATAACATATTAAAAAAAAAAAAAAGAAAGTGAGATGATAATAAGAGCAAATCCGAACAAAGCTGACCACTCAGAAGAGGTTGGTCACTGGTGGACAGCCAAGCAGGGTGGCTGCTTTGGGTTTGGGGCTTTAAAAGCCCTGGTGCCCCCTCGAAGTGAAGGACGCTGCCGTGGGCGGGCTGTTTGCAGATCTTGCCTTGCGCTGTCTGGTGGAAACGTACGGTGCTGGTCGGGAGGAAGGGAACCAGGAGCCTTCAGCCAAACGCAGAAAGGACGATCGAGCAGACAGAGGCATCGGCGCCGCGGCCGAGGATGACAGTGACAGCGGCGTGGCGGAGGCGTGGGCCCCCGTGGCTGGCATCGTGGTGGCGCTGTGCTGTCACCACCGCTGCGACTGGAGGCACTATGTGGGCCGAGACTACTTCCGGGCTCAGGGCCTGGGCGCCCGGGAGTTCCACTACTTCCAGCGCATGAGCAGCTGGGCGACCTGCGGGCTGCGCACGGCTGCCCGGGAGGCCTCCGGTCACCCCGGGACGAGGGAGGACGAGAGCGAGGACGGCGGGGAGCACGATGGCGGGGGACACCGAGGCCCCGAGGACCGCACGGGGGCGCTGCCCGGGTAAGTGATGGGGACTGGACCGCTCTGTTCTCAGTCGCAGAGCCCGTTCGTGAACAGGTGTTAAAAGACGCGCGTTTTCGCTGCGGTCGTAAACAGGAGCGATCTCAGGGCTTCGGTAACGGACAGGCGTGAGCGTGGCTGTGTGTGCTCCCGCTGCAGGTCCCTCCCGGTGGCGGAGAAGCAGCGGCTGGGGCGCCTGTGCAAGCTGCTCATCGACCAGGGCCGCCTGCACTACCTGCAGCGGCGGGGCTTCCGGGCCGCGCTGCAGCGCTACACCGACCCGGGGGTGTCCCTGGAGAACGTGCTGCTCACCGCCCTGCCGGCCCGGGCCCCGGCCGCGGGCACCACCGCCTGACGGAGAAGCAGCCGCCCTCCATCTGTCTGCCATCTGTCTGCCGCCACCAAACAAGCCGCCACACTGTGCATGTACATCATGGAAATACCGTTTATAGCAGGTAACGCGGACTTTACAAAAACGCGTGCCTCGTGGCACTTTGTACTGACTTTGCTTTTCCTGGAGAAGAGTCCGGGCTGGAGAGAATTCACCAAAGTGGCTTCGGCAGGCGCCCGGGGTCCTGTCTGTCAGCCGTCGGGGTCGGCAGAGGGGTCGGCAGAGTCGGGGCAAGAGGTCGCACAGTCGGGGGAAGAGGTCACACAGTCGGGGGAAGAGGTCGCACAATCGGCCGTGGCATCTGAAACACAGCAGGTTGCCATGGACAACAGTCACTTTCTAGTTAGGTGCATTATGGCCATTCATGTTCCTCTCATTTTATTTACTCGTTTTCACTTCTCAAGTTCAAGACGTAATACTCAGTTGTCAGTTTCTAACGGGGGCAGCCTGAGCATGGGGCTTCTGGGTGGTTTTCTTTCCAAGCAGCTCTGGAAAGAACAGTCAGTCATGCTTTCTTCCTTTGCCATTTACAATCAGTAAGTCCACCTTCAGACGCCCAGGGTCAGGCCTGTGTGTATATGTTACCAGGATTTGTCCAAGCACACTCCAGAACCAAAGCCATGTTTCCCAGGGGAACAGAAAGGGATTTCATTCTGTTGGGTGTCAGGCAGTTAGAACTTCCAAAAAGATGCTGAGAAGCCCACTTCACAAATTTAGTCGAGATTTGCAAATAAGTTCGGAGATGAATTATCTCACATCTTTTAGCAGGCTACTTTTACATGTGTAAATGCAAATGTAAGTGTGTGCTCTTTGGTTTCAGAAAAGAATTTGGGGTGCAGTGAACCAAACACCGCACACAGCCTCACTTCACTCACAGTTTCTATGACACAACATTAAGCCACTCACATGTGGGTCTGATTTCCACATCTCACCCTTGAGTGAGTTTGCCTTTATGTGTAAACAGATGTGTTAATCACGGTATGTTTTCCAAGACAAAGACTCAGAATTACTAGTTTTGGATTAATGACACTCTCAGGTAACTTTTGTAGAGGTCTATGGTCACATGAATTGTAAATTAAACAGCCTATATTTAATTATTTTAAATTCCTGACTTTTCTGTTTTATTGGAACTGCGTGGGTTCAAATCCCAAGTACTGTATCACCTCTCAGGGCCCAATTTCCTCTTAAAATAGGGGTGATGACAGTAATCAAGCCTACCTCGCAAGATTGTTGTGAATGAACATAAGATGAGGTTATGAATGTAAATGCTTAGAACAGTCAGAGCACAGAGTTAGTACTTAATGAATACTAACTGTTCTAAGTAGTGCTAGTTCATGAAGCTTACCATTTTAATAAATAATAAACAGACTTGGTTGTATTGACTGTTTAAGTTGCAATCTTTTTCTCTTGTTCTAAGTTGTATGCAAAATACTAGTCAGGTAAGGTAGTTTGATTATACTTTAAGTTAGTTACTCATGCCCTCCCCTCCCCCATTCAAGGAAATATAAATGAAGATAATACAGCATTCAATAATTAACCTGATATACTGGGTCAGACGATGCTCATTTACATTATAGCATCCGTCTTATACCATTCAACAGCTTATGCCCAGAAATAAGTGATTATGCTATAGGAGGCATAACCACTTAAGTTTCATAAAACATTTACACACACACACTCACACACAATCACACTGACACAGTCTTGTGGCCCCTTTGTGTTTCTGACACGGGTACCTAGTCCTTTACAGGAAGTAAATATTGCCCTTCAGTATGCCAGCCATAGGTCAGTTACAGTTTTCCCAACCCTGTTCATTTCCCTTCCCATCCCCACTGATACGTGGGACGTGCACCTAGCTGCTCCTCACCTGCAGAGTCCGCAGGTTCAGCTGATGGATGTGTTTCTCTCCCGTCGATGCTTCCATTTGTCTCTCTTTCTTCCTCTCTCTCTAAAATCAATAAAAACGGGTTTTAGTAAGATGGGAGAAACCCACAAAGGCGTTCACGCACATCAGCATCCTCCGCCTGACGGAATGCGGAACCTGAGTTGGGTACCAGCGCACACCTGCTTGTCTCCGGGACTCCTGGATGTAGGCGCGCATGAACTGGAGGCCGAATAACTCCTGCTGCTCCTCCTCCTCGGCGCTCTCCGTGGGGGGGAGGGTCACGTCCAGCCTCAGCGGGTTGTCTCTGAAGTTGACAAACCTAGCAGAGTGCCAGAGACTGTTCATAGGAGCCGTGGCAGTGTGCACTCCCTCCTCTGGGGACGTAGCATGATCATGTTCTAAACAGCTCTTTCTAGCTGGTTCCAATAACTATACATCTTTGTGAGATGTGATATATCCCAAGAATTTTTTTAAAATATATTTTATTGATTTTTTACAGAGAGGAAGGGGAGGGACAGGGACAGAGAGCCAAAAACATCGATGAGAGAGACATCGATCAGCTGCCTCCTGCACACCCCCTACTGGAGATGTGCCTGCAACCAATGTACATGCCCTTGACCGGAATCACACCCGGGACCTTTCAGTCTGCAGGCCAACGCTCTATCCACTGAGCCAAACCGGTTTCGACTATACTGAGAATCTTTAAGTTTCTTTCCTAGAAGAAAAAATGCTAGCTTGAGGCAACTGATTTTCAGAGCTTGTAAAAGGAACTTGTGCCCTAACTGGTGTGGCTCAGTGGATAGAGCGTCAGCCTGTGGACTGAAGGGTCCCAGGTTCGATTCCGGTCAAGAGCATGTACCTTGGTTGCAGGCACATCCCCAGTAGGGGGTGTGCAGGAGGCAGCTGATCTGTTTCTCTCTCATTGATGTTTCTAACTCTCTATCCCTCTCCTTTCCTCTGTAAAAAATCAATAAGATATATTTTAAAAAATAAGTAAAAGCAACTGTTCGCAGCACAGAGTCAGTGTGGAGCAGTAAAGCTCCAAGGGCACGTCTAATGCATCTCAAACACACAGATGCTCCTCGACCCGACAGTGGGCTTATGTCCCGAAAGGCCCACCATGACTTGAAAGCACGTCGGAAATGCATGGCATTCGCCGAAACTACTGGATAGGATGCTTCAGCTGGCCTACCTGACCCAGGCTCTGAACACCCATAGCCTGCCCTTGGGCCAGGCCACCTAACGGAAGGCCTGCTTTAGAGTAAAGTGCCACAAAGCTCATGTAATTTATCACACATGTCACTTTTGCACCATCACAAAGTCCAGGGGCCGTCTGTACAATGAGCACAATAAACTTAAAGTGTGCGTAATTTAGACTTGTGTGTGTCTTTCTTTCATTGTAACTTCGCCATCGGTACACGCCTTGTCGCTGTACAGTGAATGAATGAAGGAATGGTTTTGTTACAGATGGGGGATTTGTCATGAATTCTCATGTCTCGTGTTCACTGCCAAGAAGTTAAATTTTGGGAGGAAGATACCAAAGGACATTTCACAGTCATGAACTCAGATGACTTTCATGAAAACGTCCCCAGCAGAGGGCATTCCTTGCCTGGCCATGGTGCTCAGTGGTCGAGCGTTGCCCCGGAAACCAAGAGGTCTCGGTTTGATTCTGGGCCAGGGCACATGCCTGGGTGGTGGGCTTGATCCCCAGAATGGGGCGTGCAGGAGGCAGCCGATGGATGATCTTTCTCATCAGTGTTTCTCTCTCTCTCCCTCTTCCTTCCTCTCTCTTTAAAAGTCAATAAAAACATATTAAAAAATATAGGGCATTCCTTGATGCTGATAAATCCCAGCACTGCTTTCGTCTTATGGACTCGGTATTTATATGAATCCTATTTATAAGTTAGCGTTTCAAAGTCGGACACATCTTTGAAATGTGCGTATTCATCGGAAGAACTCAAGTCTGCAGTGACTTCTCTGTGTGTCCGCGGCCAGAAAGGCACACGTCCGTTTGGTGCGGAGAGCGCCCTACCTCAGGCCGGGCATCTCGCCCATGCAGGCCGGGATGTCTTGCAGCTTGTTGTTGGAGAGGACAAGCGTGCCCAGGTTTCTCAAGCGGCTGATGGACTCGGGCAGGCGGGCGATTTCATTCCGCTGCAGCCATAACGTGTGCAGGCTCTGCATTCTGAGGAAGTTAAAGAGATACACACCCAAGGTGGACCCCTGGTTCTTGGGAACGTGAGCAGCTCCACTAGCCAGGATACCTATGGGAGGACTCGCCTGCCTCCCCTGCTTACGAGGGGAACGGCTCTGGGGACCCCATCTCTGCAGGGTGAGGTCAGTGGGTTCTAGACCTATTCACTGTTCTCATAGCCTTTCTTAAAGGGGGACTGCTGTAAGTGGGATCCAATCCGAAACAGAGAGAACCGGATCCATGACTCTCCTCATTGATGTTCCTCTCCCTCTCCCGCTCTCCCTCCCTGACACCAGCATGCCAGAGGAGCTGTGTGCTCACCTCTCTATGGCCTCGGGGAGCTGCTCCAGCTGGTTGCCCCCCAGGTCCAGCCACTCGAGGGCGGGCAGGCTCAGCACGGCGGGCGGGAAGGCGGCGAAGCTGTTCATGCTCAGGTCCAGGTGGGTGAGCTTGGGCAGGCGGCCGAGCTGAGGAGGCAAGCAGGGGGCCCCCGTGAGGGGGGAGCTGGCACGCACATGGCGAGGGAGCGCTTACTGCAGGGACAGCTCCCCGAGGCGTGGGCTCCCTCTCCTCGTCGGGGACACCAAAGCCAAGCTAAGGACCCCAGCACACGAAACACGCTCCCACGGAAAGCTCATCTCTTCCAGGAAGCGTCTCTTCTGAAAGGACCCCGTCCCAGGACGTGCAGGCCTGCGGGAGAGACTGCCCTCCTTTCTCAGGGTAAACAAGCTTTCCTTTCGTCCAGGAAAAGCTCAAATTCAAAATAACTTTTAATGGAACCCTCTTCTTCCTGCTGATGCTTTAGACATGGTGTCTCAGGTACAGAATTTACTGTGTAGTCATTCCATATACAGTGGTACCTCAAGATACGAGTGCCCTACCATACGAGATTTTTGAGATACGAGCCGTTGAGTGAGCGATTTTTGCTTTGAAATACAAGCAACAGTTGAGATAGGAGTCATCGTGCAGATCGGCCGGCTGCACAGGACCCACCAGTTTACCTCGACTCAAGTGTCTCATAGTTTCCCACGCCTCAAGGTTACGGAACGAATTAAACTTCTATCTCGAGGTACCACTGTATATATATTTAAATATTTTTATAGATTTCAGAGAGGAAAGAGGAATAGAAACATCAATGATGAGCGAGAATCATTGACCGGCTGCCTCCTGCACGCCCCACAATGGGGATTGAGCCCACAATCCAGGTATGTGCCCTGACCGGGAATTGAACTGTGACCTCCTGGTTCATGGGTTGACACTCAACCCCTGAGCCACACAGTGGGGCAAGCAAACAAACCCTTAATGCTTCCAACGGGTGTGAAGTCATCTAGGGTAAGAAATGTTACAGCTGGTCATCGGAGTCTCTCCAGCTTTAGAGTTTAAGCCACGAATAAAACACCTTTTCAAAATCTGTCCTCAGACTTTTACAATTTTTAAGTGGCTCAGGACAGAGTATAAAGAAACCGTTTTCGCCTCAGCATAAATATGTTTGTGTGACCCGGCGGGTGTGTGGCTCGGTGGTTGAGCGTCAACCTATGAACCAGGAGGTCAGGACTCCATTCCCAGTCAGGGCACATGCATGACCGAGTTGTGGGCTCGATCCCCAGTAGGGGGCATGCAGGAGGCAGCCGATCCATGATTCTCTCTCATCATAGATGTTTCTATCTCTCTCCCTCTCTCTTCCTCTCCCTTCCTCTCTCAAATCAATAAAAAAAATACTTTTAAAAACAACCTGGGCACTCTGTAACAACCAACTAGTTACCAAAGGGTTTTTTCTATCCACACACTGTGTTTCATGATGAAGATTAACCCACTCGATAAGCATTTATCATCAACTACATCCTCCGCTGTGCCTTCGCCTCCAGGAAAAGAAATAAGTCAGGCCAAAACCGGTTTAGCTCAGTGGATAGAGCGTCGGCCTGCAGACTGAAAGGTCCCAGGTTCGATTCCGGTCAAGGGCATGTATCCTGGTTGCGGGCACATCCCCAGTGGGGGGCGTGCAGGAGGCGGCTGATCGATGTCTCTAACTCTCTATCCCTCTTCCTTTCTCTCTGTGAAAAAATCAATAAAATATATATATTTTTAAAAAAGAAATAAGTCAGACTCGCTCTGGCCTTCAAGTCATGAGTCTGGCCAATGAAGGATGTCAGTACAGCGACAGTAACAAAAGTCTCTCTCATGCTAAGCAGAGGTCTCCCTTACTTAATGCCTTTTGCTTAACATCGCAGGAAATAGCGTTCACCAAAGATTTCCTGGAATAAAACCGGTAGCCTTGCTTTGCTAGTGTTGCCTTTAACGATCCTCCCTCCCACTGAGGGAAGCAAGCCACCGCTAGCCGAGGGGAAGGACGCTGCGGGCACTGTCCCTCTGACCTCCGGAGGAAGCTCGCAGATGTCTCTGTTGACCGCCAGCTCCAGCTTCTCGAGGCTGGCGCAGTTGCTCAGCTCCTTGGGGACAGTCTTGATCTTGTTGTAACTAAGCATCAGCTCCTGGAGTCGAGTGAGCAGGCCTGCAAAGACAGCGCACAGCGGAGACCCGGTGGGTGGACAAGAACGTTTCGTTAGGAAGTACTATGACGCATGAAGAAGTAGCCAGGCCCAGCCGGCGTGGCTCAGGGGTTGAGTGTCCACCTAGGAACCAGGAGGTCAGGGTTCCATTCCCGGTCAGGGCACAGGCCCAGATTGCAGGCTCTATCCTCAGTGGGGGACGTGCAGGAGGCAGCCGATCCATGATTCTCTCTCACCATGGATGTTTCTCTCACTCCCTCTCCCTTCCTCTCTGAAATAAATAAAAATGTATTAAAAAAAAAAAAGAACTTGCCAATTTTATATTGATACATTCACAGCTGTCAGGTAGGGGCTGGTGGTTTACCTGCGCATTCAGCAAAAACACATTTTTCTCATTCCGTTTTATCTATTCCATATCCTGACCAATTTTCACTTTGGGGATTTTCTTTCTCCTCTAAGTGATCTTCCTTTTTTTTTTCAATAATATATTTTTTTTATTGATTTCAGAGAGGAAGGGCGAGGGAGAGAGAGAGAAGCATCATTGATGAGAGAGAATCATTGATTGGCTGCCTCCTGCATGCCTCCGAGCGGGGATCGAGCCTGTGACCCAGGCATGTGCCCTTGACCAGAATTAAACCCAGGACCCTTTAGTCTGCAGGCCGACGGTCTATCCACTGAGCCACACCTGCCAGGGCTAAGTAATCTAATTTCCTTTCTTGCCTTCTTATTGTCTCCTTCAAGGAGGAATTACTGAACCAGGAATATTGGATTTAGAATCTATGCAATTACATTTCTGAAGAGACACTTCTGCATGGATCTCTCCTCCTGAATCACCTCAGGAGTGTGGAGTCCCCAGAATGTGGATGTGGATCGGAATGTTTAAAATATTCCCGCTGAGACCGGTTTGGCTCAGTGGATAGAGCGTCGGCCTGCGGACTGAGGGGTCCCTGGTTCGATTCCGGTCAAGGGCATGTACATTGGTTGTGGGTGCATCCCCAGTGGGGGCCGTGCAGGAGACGGCTGATCGATGTGTCTCTCTCATCGATGTTTCTGACTTTCTGTCCCTCTCCCTTCCTCTCTGTGAAAAATCAATAAAATATATTATAAAAAAATATTCTCAATCCTTAGGACGATGGGACAATGAGATCTTTACTCCATGTATTAAACAAAAATCATGTGTTTTTTTTAATATACGACTTTTTATTTTGGAGAGAAACATCAGTTTGTTGGCCCACTTATCTCTGCAGTCATTCAGGGATCAAACCCTCAACCTCAGCGTATCAGGTTGATGCTCTAACCCCCCGAGCTACCCAGCCGGGGACCTGAAACAAGAATCCTGATGAAAAGCACACCTGCAGGTGGCCAGGACAGCACGGGAGCGGGGTATCTTACCTATCCCACGGGGTATCTCTGAAATCGTGTTTCGAGATAAATCTAACACCAGGAGGTTCTGGAATCTTCCGATGAACTCGGGGATTTTCAGCAAACCGGTTCTGTGCAGTTGCCACTCCTGTAGCTGGTTCAGTTTCAGGAGAGAAGAAGGAAGGGTCTGGCTCGAGAGAAAGGAGAGACGGGCTGTTAACTTCCCTCTCCCGTGTCCTGCCGCACTGAGCGGGGTGGTAGAGGGACTGTTGCATTTGTAGGAGAATCTTGGAAAGTGGGTGCTCTTTCCAAATGCTCTATGTTACTCATTTTGGGGGGGGGGGAAGAAGGGCTGTGTATGTGCACGCACATGTGTGCCCGTGTGTCTATATGAGAGTCGGTGGAGCTGATTAAAAAAATAATATTCCATTTCCATTTTGTGAAGTCTTGGCTGAGTTATTTGCTTCAGAAAAGCTATGTGATTTTTATTAGGCAGATGGTCATCCTTTATTTTTTTAAAGTAGGTATGATAACATGGAGTATTTTAATAATAAATTATCAATAAACATTACATGTCTTCAATCCCTATGTATGGATGTTACAACAGGATACAAAAAAAAAGAGAGAGAGACAGAAAAATACATTTGCAGAAATATAGGTTCATATCCATTAGTAGATCCATGTCAAAAAGTCATTCAATTCACTAAGTGGGTTTTTTTTTTTAATGTGCACATACATGCCAATAATCCTTTATTTTTAAAAAAGGAGAAATTACTTATGAAAAGGATTAGAAGGAGAAATATTACAAATATTATTTGAATTTATGCAGAGTAGAAGCAAATAGACTTTTTGCAGACACACACACAAAAAAAAAACACACCCGTGACGTTATATTTCTTTGCAGTCGTTCATTCCTTTGGGTATGTGATTAAAATTAGAGTTTCCTGACGAATTCCAGTCTTAACGACAGTGTCCCGGGATCACTCTCCTGCAGAGAGCAGCATGCGGGCAAACCCTGAATGCTACCTGCCACGCTCACCTGCCACTCCTCCTGCTCTATCTTCAGGATGACCCGGCCGTTCTCCCTGGTGACCTTCTCCTTCAGCCGCGTCAAGGTGACCCGCTCCTCCCAGATCCGCACGAGCCTGGGAGACAGAAGTCCCTGAGCTGACAGGCCAGGACGGAGGCCACACTCACGTCCCTAGTAAACCTATCAGAGCAGACACCACGCTGGGTGTTAGCCAGCGCAGGCACCTTTCTACGAAGAAAGGCCCACCACCAACAGCGGCTGCAGGTCACACAAGAACTTCTGTTGCGCTGAAACCGGTGTGGCTCAGTGGATAGAGCGTCGGCCTGAGGACTGAGGGGTCCCAGGTTCGATTCCGGTCAAGGGCATGTGCCTTGGTTGCAGGCATGTCTCCTGAGGTTGGGGGGTGCAGGAGGCAGCTGATCCATGTTTCTGCCTCATTGATGTTTCTAACTCTCTATCCATCTCCCTTCCTCTCTGTAAAAAAAAATCAATAAAATATATTTTTAAAAAACAAAAACGAGTAGGATTTATTAAGAGTCCGGTCAAGTCAACTCTATCAGAATGGTGTACTCTAAACATGATGGGTTTCATCAGAATTGCTTTTTTTAAAAAAACATATTTTATTGATCTTTTATAGAGAGGAAGGAAGAGGGATAGAGTTAGAAACATCAATGAGAGAGACATTGATCAGCTGCCTCCTGCATGCCCCCTACTGGGGATTCGCCCCCAACCAAGGAACATGCCCTTGACCAGAATCGAACCTGGGACCCCTCAGTCCACAGATCGACACTCTATCCACTTAGCCACACCGGGTTCAGCAAGAATCGCTCTTTCTAGACAAAGCCAGCCCGGGGAATGGGAGACCGGGGGTGAGGGAATGCCCAGGGCAGCGGCCGGCGTGAGTGTGAACGTGGTTCCACATTTGTTAGCATCGTGATCGGTGACAGGTGACAGGCCTGTCCCTCAGGCCTCCCCTCTTGAAAACGGAGACAATAATAGGACCCATGGGTGACAGCAACTGCCGAGCATCCCCAGTATCCGTTACCCTCCTCTTCCTCGGGACCAGCTCCTCTCACTCTCATTGGGCATATCTGTCATTGGGCCCTCCCTGGCAGCCAGATCCGAGGCCTGGGAGGCCGTGGCCACTGGGCTGCTGGCAGGAGCGGGGAGGGCAGTGCCCGCCGGCTGGCGTCCCATCCCTCGGCTGCAGTTGGTGTTTCTATTTGGGGCCGTGCGGTGCCGGCAGGAATGCGAGCCACGCACCGTTGAGCAACAAGGTAGACGCCGGCGGATGTGACTCAGGGGCTGCCCTGCCAGCCCGGCCCCTCCACCCGGAGGAGCTGGCCTCCTTGTCTCGGGCACTGAAGATGCTGGCTTTCGTCCCCCGGGAGGCGGCTGTGTCTCAGCGAGCTGTGAGGATTGCACGAGGAGGTGCAAACACCCAGCACCCAGCACGCCTGGCCACGGCGTCGCGGTCAGCAGCCTCCTCCTCTCTCCCGGTTTGGTGGAGAGCAGGGCCTCTCCCCACGCAGATCTTCTGCTTTTAGGGACAGTTAGCCGACCCCGATTTCTGCTTAGCGCTAGCCCTTTCCTCCTCTGCTGGCAGAATGGTCCACCGTCCACACTCCCACCAAGCGACCGGGTGTCAGTCTTCATGCGTCTGAGTGAGCCAGACAGTCTCATTCCCGAGAAGGTGTTTGGAGGAGGCGTGTGCACAGGAGCCCGTTCTGGCCCATAGAGAAATAGAAATATGCCCAAACTGGTGTGGCTCAGTGGATAGAGCGTCGGCCTGCAGACTGAAAGGTCCCAGGTTCGATTCTGGTCAAGGGCATGTTCCTTGGTTGTGAGCGCATCTCCAGTAGGGGCGTGCAGGAGGCGGCTGATGGATGTCTCTCTCTCATCAATGTTTCTAGCTCTCTGTTCCTCTCCCTTCCTCTCTGTAAAAAATCAATAAAATATATTAAAAAAAAATACAGCCCAATCTAGCAGTCAGGGGGCTCCTGGGGGTTCTGGCTGGAACTCATTGCTGCTGAGATGGGCGAGAGTCTACAGAGCCTTCTGCCAGGTGTTGTTTTATTTTTATTTTTTTTAAAATATATTTTTGTTGATTTCAGAGAGAGGAAGGGAGAGGGAGAGAGAGAGAAACATCAGTGATGAGAGAGCATCATGGATCGGCTGCCTCCTGCACGCCCCACCCCGGGGATCCAGCCCTCCACCTAAGCCTGTGACCTGACCGGGAATCGAACCGTGACCTTCTGGTTCCTAGGTCAACATTCAACCACCGAGCCACGCCGGCCAGGCCAGATGTTGACTTAGACCAGTGGTTCTCAACCTTCCTAAGGCCGCAACCCTTGCATACAGTTCCTCATGGGGTGGTGACCCCCAACCATGAAATCTTGCTACTGTGATGCTTCGTGATGTAAATATCTGCATTTTCCCATGGTCTTAGGCGACCCCTGTGAAAGGATCGTTTGACCCCCAAAGGGGTCGCGACTCACAGGTTGAGAACCGCTGCCTTAGACCCTAGGGGACATGATGCTGAGCAAGCAACCACTGGCAAGTAGACGAAACGGTTCTCTTCCAACTTGGATGTGAAGGTGGAGCAGAGTCCTCTGAGGACCTGGGAGAACCATGGTTTTCACAGATTTTCACAGCCAAACCTGGTGTTTTCCCAGCCCCCACCCATCACATGGCCGCTCTGAATGGAGTCAGGTGTCTGCCTTGGGTAGGCGTTGAGTTTTCAATAAATCCCCATCTCTATCAAGTTCAGTGCGAAGGCCTGTAACTCGCTCTTTCTATAAGGACGCCACGAACTCCCGCTCATGCAGATTAGAATAAAGGGGGGAGAGCCTACCTCTGCTGGAACTCCTTCTGGCGCCTCAGGTCCTCAGTGACCACCTGTATCCGCTTCTCCCACACTTCCTTCACGGCGTGGACGGCCCCCGCACAAACCGCGTCTCCTGGCATGGCTCCTCCTCATTGTCCCAGCGCCCCCACTTGGCGAGGTTCAAACAGGGGATCCCGGGTGCATCTCAGAAAGCTCCTGATGGCACCAGAGGAGGCGGGAAAAAAAAAAAGCATTTCAGGATGCTCATGGAGTGCATCACCATCAAATAGCTTATCGAGATCTTTAAATATTCTTTTGATTGATTTCAGACAGGAAGGGAGAGGGAAATAGAGAGAAAATCAATGATGAGAGAGACTCATCAACAGGCTGCCTCCTGCCCGCCCCCTACCAGGGAGGGAGCTCGCAACCCAGGCCTGTGCCCTTGACTGGAATCGAACCCGGGACCCTTCGGTCCACAGGCTGAAGCTCTATCCAGTGAGCCAAACCAGCGAGGGCTGCTTTTCATTATTAATTGCCTCTGCATTATTGATTTCTTTAAAGGAGAAGTATGCAACAAATTAAATAAAGAAATAAATAAAGTACAGTGGTACCTCGAGATACGAGTTTAATTCATTCCGTAACCTTGAGGCGTGGGAAACTATGAGACGCTCGAGTCGCAGTAAACTGGTGGGTCGTGTGCAGCCGGCCGATCCGCATGATGACTCCTATCTCAAATGTTGCTCGTATTTCAAAACAACAATAGCTCGCATCTCAAAAATCTCGTATGTTAGGGCACTCATATCTCGAGGTACCACTGTACACACTATGTGTGGTGAGAGAGACCAAGACAGACAAATAATTGACAACTCATTGCCAATAGGCAGAAAACCCTCAGGTGAGGATCCCTGTTTCTTCCTTTCTTTTTTAAATGTATTTTATTTATTTTTTACAGAAAGGAAGGGAGAGGGATAGAGAGTTAGAAACATCGATGAGAGACATCATCAGCCGCCTCCTGCACATTCCCAATAGGGGATGTACCCGCAACCAAGATACATGCTCTTGACCGGAATTGAACCTGGGACCCTTCAATCCACAGGCCGGCGTTCTGTCCACTGAGCCACACCGGCTTCGGCAAGGGTCCCTGTTTCTAAGCAATGCCGGCAGAACCCACCCAGGAGAGCCCTCGGGACTTAGAAACCTTGGGGTACATATGCTTAGAGTCTTTCCGTCTGGCTGCCTCACAGCCAACCTGCAGTTTGTCTCAGAGGCGAGCAAGTCTGAATCATTGGCTCTTCAGACACTAAAGCATTTGTTAAAGCCCCAAGTGTCTACGGGCGAATGCGTGTGTGTATGTGCTCATCTGCCATCAACATGGCGCACCTTCAGTTTCCCGGTCATAGTGCCACCACCTCCTCCTCGGTTTTACCCCTGACAGGCCAGCGCGGTACCTGTCCCGGAGGTGAGAACGGCAGTGCGTGACCGGGAAACTCAGCTTCCCAAAGTCAAACAGAAAGAAATACAACCTCGCCCAAGCCGGTGTGGGTCAGTGGATAGAGCGTTGGCCTGCGGACTAAGGGGTCCCAGGTTCGATTCCGGTCAGGGGCATGTGCCTTGGTTGCAGCACATCCCCAGTTGGGGGTGTGCAGGAGGCAGCTGATCGATGTCTCTCTGTCATCGATGTTTCTAACTCTTTTTTTTTTTATAATATATTTTATTGCTTTTTTACAGAGAGGAAGGGAAAGAGATGGAGAGTCAGAAACATCGATGAGAGAGAGACATTGATCAGCTGCCTCCTGCACACCAACTGGGGATGTGCCTGCAACCAAGGCACATGCCCCTGACCGGAATCGAACCTGGGACCCCTCAGCCCACAGGCCGATGCTCTATCCACTGAGCCAAACCAGTCTTGGCTGTTTCTAACTCTTTATCCCTCTCCTTCTCCCTTCCTCTCTGTAAAAAAATCAATAAAATATATTTAAAAAAAGAAATACAATCTCAAAGCAAACGCTCCTGACCATCACGCGAGTGACCAGAAGCCCCCAAGTCCAAGTTCAGGTGTACATTCTGGCCAACGCAGGTGGCGGTCTGTGTGTGTGGGAAGGAGGAGGAAAGCCTCTTTTCCAAGCCTTACCGTCATCGGCGGCGCCCGAAGCGGACACGCCCCAGGCCGGCGGCGGTGGACTGCGGGGATGGCCGGAGACGTGGCTCCGAGTGCGTGGACCTGGGTCAGACTGTCAGCGAGCGAGAGGCAATGTCAGCCTCGCTCTAAATTTAGCTCCCGGCAAAGCTGAGAATAGCCGGCACCACGTGGAGCTCCGGAAGCATCCGCCGGTGCTGATGTGCGTGCATTCCCGCCGGCAGGACCGGAGCGGAGCGGCGGGCCCCTCAGAGCGGCGGGCCCGCCTCTGCCTGCTCCTGAGAGAGTTTCCACAGAGAATCCTTCCTCTTTTCCTGACTTCCACATCGCCAGTATCGAATACCATTTTAAACGTATGTGTTTATTGATGTCAGAGAGGAGGGGTGGAGAGAGGGAGAGAGAAACATCCATGATGAGAGAGAATCATCCATCGGCTGCCTCCTGCACGCCCCCCACTGGGGATCGAGCCTGCAACCCTGGGCCTGTGCCCTTGACCCAAATCAAACCCGGGACCCTTCAGTCTGTAGGCCGACGTTCTATCCACTGAGCCAGATCATAGAGGGCTTATATATATATATATCTGTTTATTGATTTCAGAGAGGAAGGGAGAGGGAAACATCCATGAGGAGAGAGAATCATTGATCAGCTGCCTCCTGCACGCCCCCCACTGGGGATGTGCCCACAACCCTGGCCTGTGTGCCCTTGACCCAAATCAAACCCGGGACCCTTCAGTCTGCAGGCCGACGTTCTAGCCACTGAGCCAGATCGGCGAGGGCTAAGATAATTCACATATATATGTTTATTGATTTCAGAGAGGAAGGGAGAGGGAGAGACAGAAACATCAATGATGAGAATCACTGATCAGCTGCCTCCTGCACGTCCCTCACCCTACACTGGGGATGGAGCCCATAACCCCGGCACGTGCCCTGACCGGAATGGAACCGGGACCTCCTGGCTCATAGGTGGATGCTCAGCCCCTGAGCCCCGCTGGCCGAGCGGTACCTGTTCTCAGGCGCCCTCTCTTCTGCAAAACCGGTCCTGGTTTTCCTTTGCCTCTGACCTCCCTCCCACCTGGGGTCCCACTCAGCCATCCTGGCCTCCGAGACCAGCCAACCCGGCCTTCTGACCTTAATTAACTCCTTATTGCCCGGCAACCACGAGCTCCCAAATTCTCGTAATTATTTCTCGAGGTGCAGGCCCCGGCACCCGCCTCTGTGGCCTCCGTACCCACCTCTCTCTGGGCTTCCGTTTCCGCCGCCAGTACGTGGCTCTGGGGCGCGGGCTGTTTCTTCCGAGAATGGAGGAGAGGCCATGGGCGCCCAGAGTCCCTTAAAGACGCAAAACCAACTTGGAGGCCGCTCTCTGCCAGGACGCCACAGCCTCCGCCGGTGAGAGGGTGGCATCGGGGCGCTGGAAGCCGGGGGGCCTTGGAGAGGAGCCCGACCAGACCCCGGAGGCCCTGCAGCCCCAGCGCGGCCCGCAGACCCGCAGGTGACTTCCTGCAGAACCACTTCCGGGGCAGAGGTGAGAGTCATCAGGAAGGGGGGGCGGCAGCTGGCTCATCTCCGCCGGCGGCCCCCGGGCTGGGCTTGGCCAGCGGCTCTTCCAAAGGCTCCCCCTTGCCCGGCCGGTGCGGCTCAGGGGTTGAGCATCAACCTATGGCCCAGGAGGTCACAGTTCTGTTCCGGTCAGGGCACAGGCCCGGTTGTGGGCTCCATCCCCAGTGGGGGGGTGTGCAGGAGGCAGCCGATCCATGATTCTCTCTCATCATTGATGTTTCCCTCTCTCTCCCTTTCCCTTCCTCTCTGAAATCAAAACAAAAATTTCATATGGATACATACATATATACATATATATGTATATATATAGATATATAGATACACACACACACACACACACACACACACAGTATAATATTTTTTTAAGTGGCAATGCCTTGCATTTCCATATCTATGTTTCTAATATTCACCAACTTACTAGAGGGACGAGTGCCATAAATGACCTTGGTGGTTTGAAAAAAATCAGGCCCCTTGGTGACCGTTTGTCCTGCTCTGTCTGTCCCAGCAGCACTGGAGCCGAGGGCCCTTCCAGTCCTGTGCCAGGAACACGGGGCCCAAGGCCGGGTCACGGGCATTCGCGAAGCCCCCGGTCCCCCGCCCCGGCCTCCTACCCCCCTTCTCCCCCCGGCTGGAACAGCCAATGTTCCCGATCCTCCAATTGATGTGCGTCCCTGCGGGCGGATCTAACTGGGTCGCACCTGCCGTCCGCGTCACTGGCCTCTGCTCTCGCGGTTGGCACTCTGGTTGCATTTTTCCAGGAAATTAAATTGCTAGCTTTTTCCAGATGGCTGCACTCTGTGACTCCTGTACAGACTTTGCAGCCTTGATTTTTCTAAATGTACTTTTTATTAATTTTTTAAAATATATTTTATTGATTTTTTTACAGAGAGGAAGGGAGAGGGATAGAGAGTTAGAAACATCGAGAGAGGGACATTGATCAGCCACCTCCTGCACGACCCCCACTGGGGATGGGCTGCCACCAAGGCACCTGCCCTTGACAGGGCATCGAGCCTGGGACCCTTGAGTCCGTAGGCCGACGCTCTAGCCACTGAGCCAAACCGGTTTCAGCTTAATGTACTTTTTAAGTCACGCTTTCAGAACTAGTTCCCTCTGCACGTTTTGAGAGCCGTTTACTCCGTACGTGGAGCGGATTCAGGACCTTCTGGCAGGAAACTCCCAGTGAACCCTGGGAACACAGGCGGCGGGGGTAAGGGTGCTGCCTCCTCCGCAGGCTGAGACGAGCGGGACCCTTCCTGGACTGTCCTGCCTCTCCCCGGACCTAACTAACCACATCCTGCCAGTCGGCATGGCTCTGTGCTTGCTGTCACCCTGTCCATGCCCGGCCGGGTGACAGGCCTGGGCGCCTCCCTTCCTCTCTGTAAAAAATCAATAAAATAAAATAAAAATGTTTGATACTGAACACACAATAGAATACTTTGCAGCCATTTTAATGTATGATAATGCAGACGTATTTATTGACATCTATTACCCATTACATGTAAAATTTTAAAAAATTATAAAATAGTATAGTATGACCTCATTTTTATAAAAAGAATGGCTATGCATATAGATACACTGATCACATGTTCATAGTGGTAGGACTATGGATGCTTTCTTTTCTTTGCAACTCTTCCTATTATCTGAATTTAAAATATAACAACATTCAGTTGATTCATGAATTTTTTTTATTATATATTGATTTTTAGAGAGAGGAAGGGGGAGAGAGAGGGAAACATGGATTTGTTCCGCTGACTTATGCATTCATGGGTTGCCTCTTACACGTACCCTGAGCGGGGATTGAACCCACAACCTTGGTGTCTAGGGCCAGCGCTCCAACCAACCGAGCTCTCTGGCCGGGGCCAATCTATTGTTCTCTAATTTAAACATCACTTCCACTTTTAACATGTACAACCCAGGACATGTTAAACCAATTCTTTCCTGACATGTAACTTCACTTGAAGTGTTTTAAACATTTGAAACAAGTACATTTCTGAATCAAATCAGAATGTCGAATTGTATTCATCTTGATGCTGTTTCTGATTAAAGTGGGCCTCCACCCAAATCTCTTCATTTCTTTATGAAATTTGTCATTTTATTTTAATGTCCATAATGACCCACTTGACTCCTCTTTTTCTTTTTTAAAATATTTCGGAGAGGAAGGAAGGGAGAGAGAGAAACATCAATGATGAGAGAGAACCGTCAGTTGGCTGCCTCCTGTCTGCCCCACCCTGGGATTGTAACTCGGGCACGCATCCTGGCGGACTGAACGTGACCTCCTGGCTCACAGGTCGACACTCAACCACTGAGCACACCCGTCGGACGGCTCTCTCTCTCTTACTGGTTACCAAACTATCACTGGGCATTCAGACCACCTCGTGGTCTCCCCGGTAACAGATGCTGATTAACATAAATAAGGCATTGGCGACGATGACCTCTGCAGTGACATTCCCCTGGGTATCTTAGGTCCGAAGTATAATTGCACTTAGTTTATGCGGCCATTGGCGCTGCTGGGGGAGGTGGAAGGTACTTTGTAGAGTCCTTTCCCCTGTAGTGTAATCAGACGCTTCGCTGAGTCGGGTTTTCGGAGGAGAGACGGGAAGGAACAGGACAGCACTGCCTGTGGCTACCTGTCTCAGGGGTCCGAATTGCGCTGTTCTCGGCAGTTTCACTCCTTTGACACAGCGACCTCGGCACCACTGAGCACTAACCCATGACCTACACAATGTGACTACAGCCACGAGGAACCGCCCCCGTTCCTCGCCGTCAGGAGAGAGGGTATCGGAGCAGGGGTGCGCGTGGGGCACCCAGAATCGAATCGCCCCGCACAGGGGCGGGCGCGGACTGTGGGGGCGCGGCTCAGCGAGGCTCTGTCTCTTCGGAAGCTCGGGCAGCTCGGACGCCCGCCTCACTTCAGGTCCAGGAGCATGGACGCCGGGTTCTCCAAGTACGACTTCCACAGGTTCGAGAAGCGCGACATGGTGGCCCCGTCGATGACCCTGTGATCGGCCGACCAGCTCACCTGCATGATCTGCGCCTTGTACACGTCTCCTCTCTGGTTGAAGCGGGGCAGGGCCTGCAGACGCAGGAAGAGGGCGTCAGAGCAGGGGCTGCAGCGGGAGCCTGGGGAGGCGCCCCTCCCTCCTCCACTTCCGGAAACGCCATCCTGCTGGCCCCCCCTCGGAGAACGAGCCCCGTCTCAGCTCCCCCTCACCCCCTGGCAGCTGGTTCCCGTACTTCCATAAGCATCGCGAATGCCATCTCAGGTTTCACACTTAACCCGCGTTTACTGAGCACCTGCTAGGAACCAGGCCCCTTCTAGATCCTGGGATCGAAGTCGTGGCCAGAACCAATAAATCTTCCCTCTGGGAGCGAGCATTGCAAAGGGGAGAGACAGACAGGAAAAACAGGTAAAACGCACAGCGGGGCAGACTGTGAAAGGCGGAGAAGATGACGCGGAGAAGACAACACAGAGCAGTTGCCAGGGGAACACAGTGTAGAGAGCAGAGGGGAGGCATCCTTTTGGGCAGGGGGAGCCTCGCCATGCAGGCCTCCTCACCAGGCAGAGACAGAGACAGAGACGGTGCGAGGAGAGAGGGCGGGAGGCCAGCAGGGGGGCAGGCGGTGAAGGTGGAAGAGGGTCAGGTATGGAGCACGCTGTTCAGAGCCACCGTCTCAGTCTGTCTTTGGTAAAGGACCTATATTTTCCCCAAATTTCCAGCCCACCGATGGCTACTTAAAAGCGCATGACTTAAAAGAAATGAAATAAAAAAGCAGAAAGGTTCTTTTGAAATCCTAACGACCAAAATCGAGGTAATGACAGGCAATAACGGTGCCACAGAAAGGGTATCCAGGATCTTATGGGTTTACCTCTGGGGTCTGGACCCTGAGTTAATAGGGAGGCCCAGCCTCATCCCCAACATTCTGCTTCAGCTGCTATGGGGTGCGCTGGGACTTTAAGAAAAAGGAAAAGCCCACATGGCTCTCTGGTATCCAGGTCAACAACCCTGGCAACCCTGACTCGTTGGCATTCCGAAGCCACGGCTCTGCGAGAGGCCGCTGCCTCTCTGTGCTTCTCCGTAGCGACTCGCAGGGAGACCCATAGGAGAGGACCCACAGGGGAGGATGCCAGGGCACAGTCAGATCACCACCCTCCCTAGAGGCGGCTGGGAACCCTGGCTGGCGCATCAGGAAGAAACAACGGCTTACCCAGCGAGATTGCACTCAACCCTGCAAAGCGAGGGGAAACCTCAGAAATGGTTAAGTAGCGTGTCTAAGTAGTTAGAGCATCGGCCTTTGGACTGAAGGGTCCCAGGTTCGATTCTGGTCAAGGGCACAGGTCTGGACTGTGGGCTCCATCCCCAGCAGGATGGCAGCAGATTCATGCTTCGTTCTCATCATGGATGTTTCCATCTCTCCCCCTCTCCCTCCTCCTCTCTGACATCAGTAATAGAAAAGGTTCCTCTGGCTTTGCTCCCCTCCTGACCGCTTAACTGCGTGAGGGTGATTCACAAACGCACCTTAATCGACCCGAGAGCCCCGATGGCGACTTCGGGCGGCAGGATCACGGCTTTGGCGTAGGTTCCGCCGATCTGCAAGACACAGACCAAGATGCTGACATGCGGGCATGAGGACAAGTGGCCGTGCCTTTTTTTTTTTAAATTCTGAGTCGGGCTGTAAGTGGGCGCGGGCACTCACGGAGCCGATGTTGGAGAGGGTGAAGGTGCCCCCCGTGAGGTCGGCGGTGCTGAGCTGCCCCGTGGAGCCCAGCTTCTGCAGGCGGTTCAGCTCCGCCGCGATGTCCACCACGGAGCGCGCCTGGACGTTCTTCACGTTGGGGACTATGAGGCCCTGCTCGGTGTCCATGGCCACCCCGATGTTATGAGACGCCTAAAACAACAACAACGATGATGATGATAATAACAACACAGTAGCCTTCTCACAGCTAGCAGGAGAAGATCCCCTCCACCGCCCTGTAACAGCGGCCAGATATTACTTCACCAGAATGGGATGGCTTAAAAGAAATGCTTTTTAAAGAATTTCAAGACATTTTCTGAAAAAGAAACTTTTTCTGTCAGTAAGAGTACACGTTGTTAGGGGAAGTGTAAGCTGGCACACAGAGAGAAAGAGCATGGAGAGACGCAGGGATGCTGAGTTGAGACTGCCGGTAAATCTGAGCCACTGAAAAGGACCAGTGTTTGCCAAAGGTCGCTGGCTGAGTGCATGAAAATAGAGTGTTTACTGACAGGTAATGATGTCCATAACATATTAAATGCGAAAGAAAAAGTTTTTATAAAGTTCAGAAGTATGCAATATTAGTCAGTATGTGTAATCCCACATATATATGTACATATATAATGTATACATATATATATTTAATATATGTAAAAATAAAATTCTAGAAGGATGCACATCTCAACACACACACAGTTGAGTTATCCTAGGACCATGGGATCAGAAATAAACATCATTATCTCCTTGTCTGAAACTTCAACTGTTCCTCTTCCCTGCCACTAGCTCCCCTCCACCCGGTTCCAATCCCACTCTCTGCCCTTACACCCCTAACCCCCGCCATTGACCTCATCCATAGGTGTATGATTTTTGTCCAGTCTCTTCCTGCACCCCTATACCCCTTTCCCCCTGAAAATTGTCAGCTCACTCCCTTTCTGTGCTCCTGATTCTATTATATTCACCAGTTTATTCTGTTCATCAGGTTTTCAGTTCACTTGATTTTGAGATTCACTTGAGAGATATGTATTTGTTGTTCATAAGTTTTATCTTTATCTTTTTCTTTTTCTTCCTCTTCTCGTTTTTAAAAATATATTTTATTGATTTTTTTTTACAGAGAGGAAGGGAGAGAGATAGAGAGTTAGAAACATGGATGAGAGAGAAACATCGATGAGCTGCCTCCTGCACACCCCCTACCAGGGATGTGCTCAGAACCAAGAAGTAAGGAAAGTCTGAATTCTGTTTGAGTGACCTCTTCTGTTTGGAGTGAAAGTGGATTAAGACAACTCTTGGGGGTGCCCGTCCTCTCCACACGCTCGCGTGTCTCTGTACCTCAGCCTTTTGCACGCCTCTGAGTCTCAATGTGCTTTTCTCTTTCCTTCTGGTTGTAGAATTTACACTCAGCCAGCTTTCCTGCAGTTCTGGATGGTGTCCATTTTGTCTTTTAGTTGTAGTTTTGAAAACGTTGTGAGAGGCAGCAGTTTAGGTGTTTACCTATGCCGCCATCTTGGTTTCTCTTATCTGAACTTTTTGTAACCAGTCTCTCCTCAATCAGGAAATGTAACTGATGGCCTAGGAAGACTCTAGATATAACCCCTCAGAATATCCATGCTCACTTCCTGCTTGTACATTTCTAGTGAGACATACAGGTAAGAATTAGCATCCCCAAGAGTTGTCTTAATCAACTTTCACTCCAAACACAAGAGTTCACTCAAACAGAATTCAAACTTCCCTTACTCCTCTCATCTAAATCATCCTTGTTTTAAAAATTGCATGAATTCTGTTTTGAGAGAGGTTATTCTGAGGGAAGGGTTGATGGGCATTTTAATTTTGAAGCCAAAAACAAAAAGGGCTGAAGAATACATAGCTGAACGGTACCATTAACCAGCAAACCGGCCACAACCACCACCAATTAGACTCAGCTCACTGCTTCCTCCCTCCCTGTGATTCCAGTCTAAAAAGGGTCACATTTGCGGGACCCCAGACGCCTCGCTGACAATCACACCTGCACCGCATTCTGTGCAGCAAGCACAGTCTCTCTCTCTCTCTCTCTCTCTCTCTCTCTCTCACACACACACACACACACACACACACACACGGCTGACCTTGTAGGTGACCTTCTGGCAGCTCTCGTCCACGGAGGCGTTGAGGATGGGGAACTGCAGCAATCCCAGGGAGGCGGCCTGGAACAGAGAGCGAGGTCAGCACACGGACTCAGGAAGGGTGTGTGTGTGGGGGGAGGTGCTTGCTTGTGCCATGCTCCGCTCCAAGTCCACATCACTGGGCAGGTGACCAGGTGACTGCCCAGCAAGGTGGACCAGGGTCACCTGTTGACTTAAGAATAAAAGAGAGATTGCTTCTCGGCCTTTTGGCTAAGATCAAGTGAAGAATCAAAGAGAAAGCAGCCAAGTAGCTTGTAAACATCAAGATTTTCTACCCCCCCCCCAAATTTTTTAATTTAAAAAGATTTTTCAAAACAACCACAGGGAGGGACACGAGTAGGTTTGCAGTGGTTTGTGGGGAGAGAATACAATAATCAATACCAACTCTCCCTTTGTTAAATCAGAGCTTCGCTGGAGTGGTCCTTACAGAGCAAAGGCTTCACCCGCTGGCAGAACCAGCATCACCAGCTCCAAGAAGCAAGCGGAAACCATAGGGCCCCTTCTTCCAGGTGATACGGCGAGAAGGAGTATTTTTTTTTTTAAATATATTTTATTGATTTTTTACAGAGAGGAAGGGAGAGAGGTAGAAAGTCAGAAACATCGATGAGAGAGAGACATTGATCAGCCGCCTCCTGCACGCCCCACACTGGAGTTGTGCCTGCAAGCAAGGCACATGCCCCCGACCGGAATTGAACCCGGGACCTTTCAGTCCGCAGGCTGGCGCTCTATCCACTGAGCCAAACCGGTCTTGGCGAGAAGGAGTATTTTTATTCAAACCCATAGTGAACACGTTGACTAATTGGAAAAGAGCATTTAAGTGCCCGCCCCACCCTGGCTGCGATGAGTGGGCCTCACCTTGATGAAGAAGGGCATGAAGGAGAGTTTAATCCCACGAGCGGAAGCCACGGGCTTTAATTCCTCCCGCAGCTTCACCAGCGCGGTGAGGTCGACCTCGTCACAGTACCCGAAGTGCGGGATCTTCAGGGCTGCGGTCATGGTCTTGACCATGGCTTTCTGGAAGCCTGGAAAACAGTGTATTTTCAACCCTTAAATCCTGTACGCCGTCTCCTTTTAACCTAAAATGGAAGGTTAATGCTGTTTACTCTCAACTGCCTCCCTCCCCACGCCATTATGGAGCCCAAAAGCCACGACTGTCAGTGCTGCAGCCCTGAGGCCGCTCAGCCTGCAGTGCCAAGTTCAACACCACCACGGCGGCCGCTTTCTAGGCTGGGTGGGCGGAGAATTCTACAGCTGCAGGCCGGGACCCACCGCGGCTTCTCCGCAATGTCCCTCTCAGGAAGTTATCATCCTACGTGTTCATAAACAAGTCAGACGTAGTTACTTTGAAAGCTAACAAAGAACAACCGATATTTAATATACTTGGAGACTTCAAACAGAACAGTTATTCGTTTACATTTTCATATTCCAAGAAACTGGCTAACATGTTACTCTTCAGAAATTAACAGTATATATTGGGAAAACTGCTATTTCATCATTAAAAAGAAATTGTATGCTGACCTTGAATTTGCCCTTCAGTAAGAATTGTAAACACCATGGTATTAAAAGATATAAATAAGTAAAGTTTTAAAAAATTCAAAATACCCATGGAGGCAGCGTCTCCCCAATAAACTGCACTGTCAGTGGCAATCCCGTTCTTGTTACCTGTTATGGGCTCTGTTCGGTCCTGACCGATGAACACCGGAGGTTTTGCTACTGGGGTGGGAAGAGGCCTGTCTTTTGGTTTTGGTGGAGGTGGTATGATTTCGGCTTTTGGTGAAGGAGGTAATATCGCTCCTGTCTGCTTCTCCAAAAAGTTGAGGATATCTTCTTTGAGTATTCTGCCATCTTTTCCTGAGCCAACAACTTCACTCAGCTTAATCTAAAAAAAGGGTACAATTACTATGAAAAATAAAACTCCTGAAAATAAATAAATCCACATGAAGGCCGCTAAGTGGAATTTAATGCATCATAGGTAAAATATGTACATATCTATATCTATTTATATCTATCTATCTATCTATCTATCTATCTATCTATACACCTGCCCAATAAGTTAGTATAAAGAAGTACCATTTTCATGATCTTAACCGAGCAGGTAAGGATGGCTCCCTCCTACGTCATCACGGTCCTTGTGCACACACTGTGCATCTGCCCACGTGGTAACCTGCAGTGTCTACGTTAATTCATACCTATTTATAAAAACTTACATTTTTAAACCATCAACTCTTCTTAAATTTCTTGCATGATTCTTAATTGTATTTTTCCATTTTTAGAAACTACAGAGAACAGAGGTCACTTAATTCTCTTAACGACCCAGTGTTCCATATGATAACTTCTATTTTCTATTATGCTAAACGGTCTTCATCTATGAATACGTTTAATGGCGAATAAACTGCCATGAAGGCTCCACCATAACTTATGTAGACATTTCCTTGATTTGCACACCTGCTTTCCAAGTTTTGGCTATAAAGTCGGTAAAGGAACACGCCCTGGATTCTCCCCTGGGTGAGCTTCTGGAATAACGGCTGGATAACTGCATGCTGGGATGTGACCCCTCACTGACCCTTCTTCTCCCAGAATGAGCACATCTGTTCTTCCCCTGGAACTGTCACTTCTCTCAAACACTAACAGAACACCTGCCTGGGTGCGCACTGGGAAGAGTTCGGGCCCTGGAAGGAGGCAGATCTGGGTCCCAATCCCCAGTTCCGCTCCCTCCTGGGCTGCAGGCAACTTCATCAACCCTGTACCCCCACATCTGTGAAGTGGGGACAATCTGCACCCTCTCGGGGGCACTGTGAGGGTCAGTGGGCAGCGTCTGGCTCAGGTCCCCCATGCTGAAAGCCATCATTGGAGCCCTGGAGACGGACTTCAGAGTCCTGGCTCCACCCAGCCGTGACCTTGGCCCAGTGTCTGACCTCCTCCTATCTTATCGCACGGAGCTGTGAAGATTAAGTGAAACAGCGGGTAAATTCTCACCGCCTGCCCGGGAGGTGAGGTGCCCAGGACCGGCTGACGAGAGAAATACCAAAGGCAGCCTCCGTGACTCAGTTCCGGGGTTCTCCCAACTTCCCCGGGATCAGGGCACATCCTAGAGACCACATCCTTGCCTCTTCCCTCCCCTATGCTCATGCCCAGTAAAGATGCTCACTCTTTTAATCAATCAATCAAGCAATGAATCAATCAATGTCCCCAATCCTTGTCCCAATCTGGGCTCCTAGGGCACCTAAGTCACGCGTATTCCCAAGAGCTGCATCATGGAGGCCCTGGCTGTTAGCAGCTCTAGGAAAGCCCACTCCTCCGCCAGCAGAAGGAACCGTCCACAGAGGTTCTCACTTCTCCCGAGTGCCTTTCTGCAGCTCCCCTTTCCGGTAGCAGACACCCCGATCTCTTCCACCCCGATCTGAGCCACCCCATCCGGACGCAGGCACACTCTCTGCGCCCATAACACGCTGAGACGTACGTTGTTCTCCATGGCCAGGCGGCGCACTGCCGGGGTGGCCAGCGTCTTCTGGCCTTTTATCTCCTGGTGCGTGTGCTCCTCGTGGGACACGGCGGGCGTTTCCACCACATCCTCCTCGGAATCTGTAACAAGGCAAAGAATAGATGCAGAAACCCCACTTTACAGTCAAAGGCAGACTGGCGGGGCTCCTCCAGGAAGGAGACACAAACAGGAGAGAGTGTGTGTGTATGTGTGTGTATGGGGAGGGGAATAGGGGGTACGGGTATCTGCTGGTGTTTCACGGCTCGTTACCTGCTATCGACTTAAATTCTGTTGAAATCACATAGCCAGCTACCAGTTAAAAAGTGAGCGCTTCTTCCATAAACTTTAAAACATGTTGTCTCTTAAACACTTCCCTAATAGCTTTCTTTTAGAAGCAGCACGCAATAAGGACCGGTGGGAGGTAAGTCACAGGAAGGATCATGTAAAGTCTGGGACCAGCCCTGATGCTGCCCTGAGAGGACACGGCCTGGGAAATCTCCGCTGCTTTGAACAGGGCAGGGGGTGCTGGGGAGGACTTCCCTCCCGGGCGGAGGCTGGCTCGTTGCTCTATCTCCAGAGCAGCGCTCACCACCCGGGGTGCGTGAGGCCCGAAAGGCTGGCGCCCGCCGCTCCAGAGCACGGACAGAAGAAACCACTGGGGCTGTGAGCCTGAGTTTGTGACCAAGAGAAAGCTCTGGAAGCATCTAATTGTCCAAGCCTGACGCTGTGTGGCACAGTCTCTGTGGGAATCAGCGAACTGGAGACTACACCTCAGAAATCAGCAGGCAACCGAGTTTGCTTTGACATTCAATTCTAAGCAAAGAAAGGCCCGTTATCCTTCCTAAATGTACTCCCCTAAGCGGCCTGCATCCCCCTGCCCGTCTGGTGTGGCTCAGTGGATAGAGGATCAGCCTGTGGACTGAAGGGACCCAGGTTTGATTCTGGCCAAGGGCATATGCCTAGCTTGTGGGCTCAATCCCCAGTGGGGGGTGTGTAGGAGGCAGCCGATCAGTGATTCTCTCTCATCATAGATGTTTCTATCTCTCTCTGCTTCTCCCTTCCTCTCAGAAATCAATAAAGAAATATATTTAAACAAACAAACAAACAAACAAACATCCCTTCTGATTGGTACCCAAGGACGCAAGGACAGCAGCGATGCACATGGCAAACAGGGCCAGGCATCTCGGTACCTTTTAAAGCTTCCGTTTCTATGTCGACGAGGGGCTTCCCCACGTAGGCCGTGTCCTCGAGGTTATAGTACAGCTTCCTAATGACGCCATCGTACCGGCTGGTGATAGTCACAGACGCCTTGTCGCTCTGAACCTCACAGATGCTGTCGAACTGAGACACGGTGTCTCCCTCCTTCACGTACCTGCAGGAAACAGGCGTCAGACCTGCCCGTGACCAAGGACCGATCGGCCTGCACCGCCGCCGCCATGCTGAGTTCGGTCCTGTCCACCCGGGCCGGCAGTTAGTCCCAGAGGTGCACCAAAGAACGTTCCAGAAAAGCCCATCACGGCTCCAGACCATCTTTGGTGTTATCTCTGATACCAACTTTCAAAAACCACTCATAGATCTGAACGGAAAATTTAATTAAACTTTCAGTTTTCTGCTCCACCCACTCCTTCGAAAAAGTTCTAAAAAAGCATTTTAAATGTATTTTTTCCCCTCTCGTTGTTTATATTAGCCTATTATTTCTAGAATTAGATTGAAAAATTGCTGTCCCCAGCACACATCCTTTGTAAGTTCGTGAATTCTGGCTGAAGTTCTCTCCTATTATTTTTGCCTGTCCTTGGAAATCTGCCTCTTTATCCCATAACCATTTTAACTGTGCTTTACCGAACAGACAGGAAGGGGACCAACCTCAAACACTACATGCGATTCGATTCTGAGTCTAATACCATTTTTTACTTTTAAATTTTAATGTATTATTATTATGTTTTATTGATTAAGGTATTACATGTGTCCTTATTCCCCCATTGCCCCTCACACCCCTGCTCATGCCCTCACTCCCCCTCTACCCCCCATGTCTGTGTCCATTGGTTATGCTGATATCTAATACCACCCTTGACCTATCTAGCACATTCCTGACGTTCTACATGAATTCTTCATTAACAACACTATTGCTCAGTCATTCTCATGCCGTGTCTTCCTGTGCTAACCAGTTCTCGGTCCACATAACACACTGCCCATGACAGGCACGGGGGGGGGAGGGTGGGTCTGGGATTCCGTCCTCCGGAAAGGCAGCAAGTCCGGACACACTCATCCTTCAGCGGGAATGTCTGCTCTTTTAGCTGAAATGGGGGGCGGGTGTGGACGTCTTTAAAAAGAGGAGAAAATGAGGCTGGAGGCACTGCTCAGAGTAAGATGCAGGGTGTATGACTGGCCCACCAGCCAGTTCCGCCCACTGCTTTGAAAAAGACCCGGATGTGAGAGCAAGTGTCTCCATGTACAGAGAGTCCTGCACATTTTCACTCCGATGATCTGAAGACTGACGTCCGCTTTTTCCCGGTAACTCACCACTCTTTGACAGTTACTTCTCTGATGCCTTCTCCGATGTCTGAGAGCTTGAACTGAACAATCTGTCCCCGTTGACCTTCAAAGACAAACGAGAAACAATCTCCTTAAATATGTCATGTGTGGTTAGGAGATGCTTTTACACCTAAAATCTGAAAATGTGCTCCAGCAGAGGCAGAAATTATTTCATTTTACGGATAAAAACTTTACAATTTTTAACAGCATAATCATCACTCATAGCCATCAAAGATCTAAGTAAGTTCATCGAGGACACTGACCCCTGGCCACTGCCACAGACGCCCATTTTCCAGCTTCCAAAACAATGTTCTGTTACAAGGGGATGGGGACTCTGACAATGGCACGTTGGCACAACTATAATAAGCAGACTGTAAAACACGAGGTGTAGCCGAGACCAATTTGGCTCAGTGGATAGAGCGTTGGCCTGCGGACTGAAAGGTCCCAGGTTCGATTCCAGTTGTAGACATGTACCTTGCTTGTGGGCACATCTCCACGGTGGGGTGTGCAGGAGGCGGCTGATCAATGTCTCTCTCATCGATGTTTCTGACTTTCTATCTCTCTCCCTTCCTCTTTGTAAAAAAAATCAATAAAATATATTAAAAAACAAGACAAAAACGAGGTGTACAAGGGAGACCCCACTGCACCTCTTGTTTCACGTTATGGAACTGTAACAACCACCACCAGCCTGCTCCTACAGCTCTTTGACCTGGCATTTTGGCTTCAGACTCTCAATCTTAGCGGCTAACGATCAGGCAGACCCCTACATAGAAAACTCGGTGGGAAATTCTTATTGGCCCAAACTAGGTTCTGCAAATTATTAAGTGTGAGTCTTTTCTTTCCACTTTCCACTTTTTACCCCTTTTTTATAACACTTGGATACCAGTAAAACTTTATGGTAATTATTCCCAACAAAGTCAGGATTTTTGGTGAGCAAATGGCTCAGAACTGATTTAAGACTATGCCCCTATTTTCAGCCTGCTAATAGCTCCAGTTGCTTATAAAACACACAAACAAGCCGAAAGGAGCACACTTCTCTTGAATAAACATGCGGAGGTAAGTTAGCGGTAAGGAAGTGTGTCTTTGATATGGGGGCTCAGGAGCCTCCGTCACATTCCAGGGAGCGGGCCCTCTCACAGCCTGCTGCTCTTTACCTTGGAACCTTTTGGGAAAAGTGTGGCAGTGAGGATCAAAAGCCTTAAAAGAAGGGCCACAGGTTTGAGCCAGAAACTGGTATGAAGCCTTTTTTGCCCGAGGACAAAGAGGCATACCCAGGTCAGTGCTCCAGAACAGTTGCCATGGAGTTACCATGGAGACCGGGACCCAACCTGAGTGACAGTAAACGCACGATGACACCTCTATGCAAAGCCACATTATGGAAGGAACATAATGAGCCAACAGCGTGTGCAAGAGCATGGACCTGTGACAACATGGCTAGGGAATGGCTGAGGCGGGACAGGTGGCGAGAAACCAGCCCAGGCTTTAAAGACTTCGTACGCCAGGTGGAGGCGAGGTGTTTGAAATGTAACCTTCAGGTAGTCAGGGGCCAGAGAGGGTGAGTCTACTTCACCATTCCTACCGTCTATGCTGGCCTGCGATCTTTCACCGATAGAATACAGCAGAAGTGAAAGTGTATGTTATTTTTAAAATATATATATTTTTATTGATGTCAGAGAGGAAGGGAGAGGGAGAGAGAGAAACATCAATGATGAGAGAGATTCATGGACTGACTGCCTCCTCATGCTCCCTACTGGGGATGGAGCCCAAAACCGGGGCATGTGCCCTGACCAGGAATCAAACCGTGACCTCCTGTTCAATGCTCAATCACTGAGCCTGAAAGGCAGCTGACCTAACCTGGCGGAGTGGTAAACAGTGCAATGTCCCAGCCAAAAACTAACACCAATCGTTAGGGGTATGAGGGAGAGCGACCTGGACCCTCCAGCCCAGAGGATGCTCCAGCCCAGCGGTCGGCAAACTCATCGGTCCACAGAACCAAATATCAATGGGACAACGATTGAAATTCCTTTTGAGAGCCACATTTTTTAAATGTAAACTTCTTCTAACGCCACTTCTTCACAATAGACTCGCCCAGGCTGTGGCATTTTGTGGAAGAGCCACACTCAAGGGGCCAAAGAGCTGCATGTGGCTCGTGAGCCGCAGTTTGCCGACCCTGGCTCTAGCCAAACAGTCACGTCAGTGAGCTGGGCCGACAGATAATAAAGCAGAGCCGCTTCAAGCCGCTCTGAGGCCATTTCAGGGGTGTAGCTTTAGGTCTACCAGGTGAGGAGACAATTCTCCCCGCAGGAGGGTGGCAGAGAGAGGGGGGGACGGGGCGGCCGAGAAGGCAGTGAGGAGGCTGCTGCAGGTTAAGAAGCTCCCTAGATGTACACGTGTTCGAAGCTGCCGGGAAAGAAGAAGAAGGTTCAGAAACACATCAGCTGTAAAATGAAGAGATCATGGCCGTCAGCGTGAGGTGAGAAAGGAATCAGGTCCTAGGCTTCCAGTTTAGCTATTAAAGAGGGTGCATCCCAAGCACGGAGAGCAGTGCCTGGGCACACAGTAGGTGCTCAGTACGTGTCTGTGTTGAAGGAACTGATTCTCACACCAATACGAAGGCCCAGAGACCACGATCGCTCCCATCTTCCAGGTGAAATGTAGTCACTTGTGTGAAGTTACACAGCCAGCAACTGGTAGGCCACGAACCTGGGGCTCACAACTGCCTGCACACGGGAGCTTCAATGCCTCTATCTTCTCTAACCGAAGACCGGCTTTTGAAAATTAAAAACTTAAAAAAACACACACACACACAAATGGTGAAAGTAGGTTTACACATCTTAGGGTGCTGTGGAAGAAGGGGTGTTGGGGGCACGGAGGGACTGACTGGCCTCAGGTGGATCTGCCTGGAGCCCCCTACTTTTCACTGCTACCCCAGACCAGGCGCCCCTATCTGGCTAAAGAGAACGTCAGAAGAAAGAGTTTCAGTGTCCTTGCAAATCTAACACTTAAAGCCTCGAGGTCTTCAGAGAGGGAAGAAAACGTGGGGGGCAGGGGGCAGTAATTAAATGGTAAAAGCAGGGAGCCTTGTATTTAGGGGCACCTCGGCTGGTTTCATCCCACCATCCACTGGGACAGATGAAGTCCTCCTCCAACAACCAACATGGCAGGGAGCACACGGGCACAGACTCTTCTATCAAACGATCAGGTCACATTGACCTGGATGAG